>JAHBCN010006925.1:0-46199 GCA_019359885.1 Listronotus oregonensis
AAATATCGAAAATTTTTATTTTTATTTTTTAACATTTTATAAACATATAATAAATTTTAAGATGTTTGACTTAAAATAAGTTCTTGTCAAGCCGTCATATTCTCCTATAAACGAGTGATATCATTCGTACCACCTGTAATTGGTACCATAGGACCTGATAGCTTTAAAAAAGTTAGGATATAAAAGTGAAACCCGTTTTTTCTATTGCAAGCAGTTTTCGCTCAGTACGCAGTCACAGTGACTAAATTGTTGATTTTCAACTATCATTATTTCGAAAACTGATAAATATTGATAGAGTATTTTACACATATAAAACACTGTGAATAAATGGTAAACACACCGTGGAAACATCGTGGATATGTTCCACACTTCCCAGTGCTTTCACATTGTATACATAGTGTATAACTATAAATTTAAATTATAATTTATTGTTTTTTTTATCCATGGATTCATTGTTTAATCGCGGTGAATACTTACTATGTATTTATCATGGCTATGCTGGGTAAGTGCCCAGTGCAAGAAACCACTGTGGAAACACGGTGTGCTTATGGAACAACTCCACTGTGAAAGCACACAGGTTCCACGAACAAAGCGCTTCCACAGAGTTTCCAAATCGTTAATTTATTTATTATGTAGGTATATAATATTATACAGTAAAGCGCAGAGAACTGCGAACATAGGACAATCCTGGAGCATTTTGGATGTACCTAAAAACGCCGCACGCATTGCTTATCGATCAATAATTTTCGGTAAACAAATTCATAAGACGCGCGTCGGCCGGCAAAGCGATCAACTCAATACGTTTATTCCTGAAATAATTCTTTACTATCGAACGCTCGACAGCTAAAGTTTTACTGTGTCGATTATTTGCGACCAAAAGTTTTTTTTAATAAAATAATAATTATTAATAATGGATGTTTACGAACTGGAAGAGAAAATTAAAATTATTAAATGGTATCACCGTGAAAATCCTGTTAGGGGAATTAGGGAATTATTTATTAATTTATTTCCAACCAGGCCGACTCCCACGATTTCCACTATTCACCGAGTCATTAAAAATCTTCTGACATTTGGTTGTTATCTCCAAAAAAACATAAACATGATAGTGTCCCAGAAGAAAACAACGAAAGGAAAATGAAGGAAATTATGGTAGTGGCAAGTGTTATTAAAAATCCTACAATTTTCATTAATACAATTGCAAAACAGGTTAATTTGAGCAGAAGATCAGTGGGTAGAGTGCTGAGAAAAATGGATACCGATCCTACAAAGTAAGAAAAACCTATGAAATTTTCTCTGATGATCATTTTAGACGAATGCAATTTTGTGAAACTGTAATGGAAATGGAAAATAACAATGATTTTTTTTTCTTGGGTCACGTAAAATCACAAATTTATGGTTTCCAGGAGAATAGGGCTAATAATCTACAAGAATTGCAATTATAAATTGAAAATTCTTTTAGGATTATTACCCTCAGCATTCTAGCAAATGTCAGAAGCCGTTTTATGACAATCTTGGTTATTGTTTGGCCCAAGAAGGTGGTTTATTTGAGCATCTTCGATAACTTCAAAGAGTTTTTCTTTTTTATTCTATGAATGCACATTAATTTATTTTTTTAAGAATATCTTCTACGTTCCATTATTTATTTGAGAAAATTCTTTTATTTTATTAGGAAAAACTGTTTGGTTCTTAAGACCCTAGCAAACGTTGCGGTCCCGTAAGCAACTAATTTTAAATTTATGGCTGATAAGAAATCCGATCGAAGTCGGTTGACGCTAGCTAGCTCCTGCTACTTGCCTATAAACACTGCATCCTCTTACTAAAAATAAAAACGTAGTACAGAACTAAACTGGGCAGATAATTCTTCCGAATTTATCACCGCACTCCCCACCAGTCCCAACCAAAAATGAACCACGTGAGGAAACGAGACGGAAATTGAAATACAAGCCACAAAATTATTATTGGTATTTTAGAATTGGGTACATCCAAAATCGCCCAGGAGCCTCCTATGTTCGCAGTACGGTGCGCTTTACTGTATGTATAATCAGTAACAATAAAACCCTGAAAATAGTCTTAACGCCGCTTATGTCTGGCTCCTAAAAATAAACATCAGCCCAGTAACAAAAAATATACAGACGACCAAATAAAATTACATATTTGCGCAAGCTATCTTCATATGAAAACTTACCTGATCCACACGCCATCCGTCGTCGCATGCCTCATTGCCAAATTCAAACAGCATTCCCAATAAATTAAATTAACTTTAAAAATGATTGAAAGAACTATAAAATATATTAGTTTTTATACTTAAGTACATATAAAACCTAAAGATTAGACCTGTATTTAAAAAATATAGGTCTTGTATTTATCAAAAGAAAGCATTAAGTGCTTAAATCTAAAATGTTAAATTAAATGTTTTCAAAATTTGGCAACAACTTTTAGTTGTTTTTAAACAAGTGAAGCTGGACTGTACAAGGCGAGTAGGAAAATAAATATCCGACGTTGTCAGATTTTTAAGTATGCTAATTTATCGTAATACGATAGTGTGAGGGGTACAGTCATTTTAAAAAATCTTGGCCTGCAACCATAGTGCCTTAGCTGCTGTATAGTATAGGTAGTAAGCCAAACGTTTTTGACTGGACTGTAGGGAAAGAACTACCTTAAGCGTTAAATTATTTGTGTTGTGTTTGTGAATTTTTAAAATTAATTTAAAATCAATATCTTAAATAATGACCTAATCTTTTTTTAAAGGTTGCAGTTCTGTAATTGAGAAAATCCATTCTGAAAATTTTACTATATAGAAACTTTTTTGTCCAGTGCATTTTGTTTGTTAATTTTACAGTTTTCGAGTAAACAAATCAGAAATCAAATGCATGTCGACAATACGAAGTCAGCATTTAATACAATGATAGAATGGAAAAACCATTAAGGGTGCAAATTTTAACCCTTTTTTAGTGTAACAGAATATTAAAAATTTTGTTGAAAGAAAGCCTTGGAAAAAATCAACAACTATCTCAAATTTTATGCATTTATTTATTTCATTTACATTTATAAAATAAAATAATCTAATTACTTTTTCTTAATAATTTGTAGCCCGATAGATTAAAAGTTAAAAGGTTTAGGCCTTTTTTTACATTTTTATCCAAAAAGTCCGTCTGCAAAATTTTTTGCAATGTTAAAGAAACAACTTGTATATTTTTTTGTTATTTTATTTTTATCATATTAAAGCGGAGTCTTTTCTATTAAGTGCTTATAATTGTGAATTAAATTTAATAAAAGAGTTTTTGCCCTAACTAAAAAATTGGACCCCTTTTTCTATTTTCTTTTTTTCAGTTGCTGCTACTCATTATGAATGCGCACGACAAATAATTAACAATTACACAAATAAAAACCGTACTTTTAATAAAAAATGAACTGTAAAAAATAAATTTGAACTTTTTGAGAAACAAAACTTTAATTTTCTGTCGAATTTTCTTCTTCTTCTTTACTAATAATGCGGCTCTAGTTACCAAATATCAAAACTGGACAATTTTTACATTATTGCCAAGCATTTTTAATACTTAACTAAAAAATAATAAGTGTAACTTGTGCAAAGCTATTAATCGTTAAGGTCAACCTTAATACTAAGTGCTACTTAGTTATTGTGAACTTTTAAGAGTTAGTGGTGCAAACCGCCGTTATTGTTAGTCAAACTGGCTAAAAACAGGCGGAAAATAAATTTTACTTTCCTTTCTTAAATTTTACATGGGAAATCGGCGTTAGGATACCAAATTGGTAGCATATAGTAGACCATCTATAATTGGTCATCAAATAGATTTAAAAAGTTAAGGTAGAAAGGTGCAATTTGTATTGCTCTACCTTCAGTCATTTTGAATCATAATGCAATTAATCTTCCAGAAATGTTAATTTTTATTTGTTTATAATTTCTAAACTATTATCTTTTAAACTAAAAGTAATACATCAAACTTACTTAGAATTATACAAGCGGCCGAGTGATGATCGCGTTGTTAAATTTAGCAACTGTTAAAAGTTAACAACGGTTTAGAATGTTTAACAAAACGTCATTGTCAGTGTTATTCAATGATTTTAGTAGGCAACCTGTTAAAATCTGACATTTTCTTAAACATTCTAAACCGTTGTTAACTTTTAACAATTGCTAACTCCATTGCTAAATTTAACAAAGCGATCATCACTCGGCCGTAGGAATCCTAAGATTTGTAAATATATAAGGTCTTGGAATTAAAAAATTAATGTCTGCTTTAATACAGTTTTTGAGGTGTAAAGGGGAAAAAATTTGGATTTTTTTTTTGAATTATGCCTCTTTATAAAACTCCCAATTGCACTAATTAGTTATTTCATATCTGTATGCAGGAGAAATACCAAATTAAGAATAATTCATTAAGACCAAAAAATGTTTTTGTAAAAAAGTAATTTATTTTTCAGCTTCCTGTCCCAGAAAGAAGACTCAAGTGCTTAATGAAATATATATTAATATTCTCTATTTTACATTTGCTAAATATTGGAATTTTAAAGACTAACATTAATATCGTTTAGGTAACATGACTATTTCTGTCTCTTGATTTTTCCGATTAATCAGACGTAAAGGGCACTGGACAGAAATAAAGTGCGCGGGAACTTGGAAAGTTTAATCGGTTGCGCATAACTGCAGTTGCAAGATTTGACCCGAACAAACATACAAACATTGCAAATTAAATAAAAGCTTGTAAAAAAGAAACAACATGCCTTTTAAATAGTGAATAGTGACTGTATTGATTATTTATTTATAAACTTTACAGGATGACTATGGCATGTTAGAAAGAAAATAGACCTAGAATGTGCTAAAAATAGCCACCTTAGAATAATTATGCTTAGTATGAATCCAAATCAAATGATATTTGACAAAAACAAAATTATCTGCATACGTGTAGGTGAACCACGCTCAATTTTTGCTTTTTTTTAAATAAGGGTTTTGGAACAATCATGTGGTTTTTAAACTTTTTTTGAAGAGTAACAAAGATTTGAAGTTTACTCGCGACAACGGACATGATTATGAGGCATAAAACTGTACAAGTTTTTGAAAGTACCAATCGAATATTAATTTAAGGTCCTATGAAAGGGATATAAGCATTAATCTGCTCTTAATTTTCTAACCATGCTTATAGACAAGCTTGAGAAAGCCAATATAAGAGTGGATGGTACCATCGTCAGTATAACTATGAACGGGATTAATTGTGAAAGAGAGAACATCGTTGTTGTGAAGAAAAAATAGAGTTCAAGCCAGTACTAAGCCCTGGGGCACCCCAGTGTTAACTTGGTAAAGGCTGGAAGAGTGATTATATCTACAATTACAGATATACGTCTATTAGAAAGGAAACTGTTAGGCTGGTTTGGTGGTTAACCGTGGAAAGGCATTTTGTTTTAAAAGGCATTCTGCCAGACCTGACCCAAAGCTATAAATATGTCAAGAAAAACGATCTGGAATTTACCAAGGGACTTGTTTGTGTGTGTAATACTCGAGAAAGAAGTTCTCTTTTATGTTTTTTCAATGGCCGTTTTCACAAACAATTTTAGGGAACTCTTAGAACAAGGTAATTTTTAAAATGGCCAAACAAGCAATGTAATTGGCTACATTGGAGATCTAAGAAATACTTGTCGCTAAGGAATCCTTATTATTGTCATAAATACTTTAGAATTTGAAAATTAATTATTTTTTCATTACCATACAAAACACTGAAAAAAAGATATAGGTCTATAGTTAGAAGGAAGAGTTTTAAATCATTTCCTGAGATAGGTCGCACACGTGCTACTTTCCAGCTCTCCGGAAAAATACCAATGTCATAAAAAATGCCAAAGAGGCGAGTTA
This sequence comes from Listronotus oregonensis, assembly GCA_019359885.1. Classification (NCBI taxonomy): domain Eukaryota; kingdom Metazoa; phylum Arthropoda; class Insecta; order Coleoptera; family Curculionidae; genus Listronotus; species Listronotus oregonensis. Next base: position 5,861 of record JAHBCN010006925.1, read on the forward strand.
AGTTGGGTGCAAGATCAGAAACACCTATTTTTAAGATGATTGCTGGTATGCTATTCAGTCCGATTTTTTGGTATTAAAAGAAGAAAGATACGCTTGATCTGCTTTCTCATAAAAATGATATTGGACATTTTTATAAGGAACAGGGACAACTGTTAGAGGAAAATTAATGAGGCTTCAAGGGTAGAATTGGCAGCAAATTGTTTGGCAGATAGTTAGGCCTTTTCCTAAGAGGTAAAATAATTTAAAGGTTTTAAAGGTTAGGGGTAAAAAATAATTTGTACAAAAGTTTAAACCTATGCTCTTGGCAAAGGACCAGAAATATTTACTGCCATTCGCACCTTTTATGCAATTTTAAAAATAGTCTTCTTTTCTGAGTTAGTTTGGTTATACTGATTTCTTGCTTTGATGGTGTAGTCTACCGATTTTCAGGACTATGATTTAAAAAAAAATCTTTTGTGGCCTTGGATTTTTATAAGTTTGGCTTTGTTACAGGTAGAAAAATGTTTGTGACTTGAAGATTTGAAGATCTAACCAAAACCAACCAAAACATAGATTTTAATACCCAGTTAAATCGTTTTGGTATGTTCTTTACAAATTTCGGAGGGTTCGTGAGAGAAAAAGCGGGTAGGGTCTTAGGGTTAGGTGGCAAAGAAATCTCTCAGACCATCCCAGTTGGCCGAGTTATAGGGACAGTGCGTGAAGGTGTACATTCAGTTACTTGGTAGAGTTCAGCGTATGTTGGGAATGTTCTTTACAAATGTTGGAGGGTTCGTGAGGGAAAAAGCTGGTATCCCAGTTCAGAATGTTACCTCAGAATGTGCAGAGTATGATACAGCACTGACGTAGCGAGGATTTTTAAACCTTTTTATCTAAAAATTGAGACATGAAACCCACACCAAATATATACCAGGCTACTGGCTCCAAGGGGAACACTTTGGTAAAGAAATGTTTTATTTTGGAATTTGCGAGAAAAAGTTGTTTTTTTTACCGCCCCCAAAGAAAATCTATGTTTTAACAGCGAATCCTCTATTTGTATCTTTTATCGTAAATTTGATCAAATTTTATCGTCAACTTCCAAATTACGCGAAAATATCTCCATTTTTTTTTGGGATTTGCGAAAAAAGTTGATCTTTTTACTGCCCCCAGAGAAAATCTATGTTTTAAAAGTAAATCCTTAATTTGTATTGTAATTAGCTTCGCAAAACTATCTATAGTTTTTTTTAAAAAACAGGTTTTTATTTCACTGAACAATTTTCTTATGCTATATATATATATATATATATATATATATATATATATATATATATATATATATATATATATATATATATATATATATATATATATATATATATATATATAACTGGTATAAATTTGGTGTGGATCAATGTTAATTTTAGATAAAAAAGTTTGAAAATCCTCGCTACGCCAGTGTGATACAAGACATTAGAAAGGAGTTTCCTATTGATGCTTCTTAGGGTTTAGGGTTGGAAGTACGAAAAAGATCTTGTCCTTTAAATTATTATTAAGATCCCTAGGAAAGTAGGTGGGTTCCATAATAAGATTGGTGAGTCTAGTCTTTTTAGAGTGTCAGTGTTAAGCCTAGCAACTCTTATGCGATTTTTAAAATATTCTTTTTTTCTGAGTTAGTTTGGTTATACTGTTTTCTTACTTCAATGGTGTAGTCTGTCGATTTTCAGGACTACATGGTTTTAAAGAAATCTTTTGTAACCTTGGATTTTTATAAGTCTGGCTTTGTTACAGGTAAAAAAGGTTTGTGACTTAAAGGTTTAAAAGTTAAAACTAACCAGAACATAGGCATATTCCCAGGAGTACCCTTGACCCGGAAATCCCACTGGCGAACTATTTTATTTCAGGAATACGTTACTCCCGGGTGTGTCATCATCCTTGTCTTACCATGATTAAAAAGGAAAATAGAAAAAGGAAGATGAGGAAGAAGGAAAACTAACTTATCCACTTCGAACTTAAAACGTATGTTAAGACTTCATGTGTACTATTGTTAGCAGAAATTAAAAAACCACATTAAAAAATATTTAATAAAAAATATTAGAATAATTCTAATAATTTAATTTATTAGAAAACAAAGGCAAATAGTTATTGTAAGTTAATTACTAACTAATGCAAGGGCAATTTTTTACGTGGAATGCAAAAATAAAATAAAAATTAGGTCATGTAATATTAAAAAAGAGTAGCATCTTAAAAAATACAAAGTAAGCAATATATATATATATATATATATATATATATATATATATATATATATATATATATATATATATATATATATATATATATATATATATATATATATATATATATATATATATATATATATATATATATATATATATATATATATATATATATATATATATATATATATTATATATTATATATATATACAGGGCGATTTTCGTTAAGTGTCCTATTAAAAGTTCAGAGGAACCAAAAAAAAGAACTTTTTGAAATTAGGCATACGGTTATAAGCTATATGTATATATTTAGCACTTTTAGTTTAGTCATCTTAAGGATTAAACTGTTGGCTGTCTCCCAGTCTATTTTATGACCTATTTTCAAAATGTGTTTACCTATTTTTCTTAAAAAAAATATCCATCGACAAGCACTATTTTCTTTGACAATACACTCCCCGGACCAAAATTTCGCCACCTAGAATTTTGATTACCTTTAATGATTTAAGACTTTTTTTATTTGCATTCCGATTGTCAATTTTTTTTATCAATTATTATTTTAATGATACTCACTTTTTGCTTATGTGGTATTAGACGTGGGTGAATTGTCTTAACTTAAAATGCCCTATGGAAAAATTTAGTTAGCTGATTTTGTTTAAAAGTCCTTCTTTACAATCTTGAAGAAATTCATAAAATTTTGTTTTTTGAAATATCCAATTTTCTCTTTTCTTATAAGAGCTGCACAGTTTTTAGTAAGCACTTATAAAATCTAATATATTTTTTAAAAAATGAACATTGAAAAAGGAGCCCTAATCGCTCATCATTACATAGACGACGTTCTTTAATATATTATGGTGGTTCCATTTGACCTTTTCATTGGAAACCAATTTATATTGATGCAGGATAACGCTAGTCCTCACGTTGCCCAAGTGGTAAATGGATGATGTTGGATTAAAAAGATTGAAATGGCCCACATGCAGCCCAGATCTCACTCCGATTGAGCATTTATGGGACGAATTAAAAAAATCGTTTTGCGTCGCCTTATTCTGTCAGGAAAGGTAGAGTTAAGGTTGACTATGGCACAGGAATATTAGACTTTTTCCCATAAAAGGATAAGAAACCATATTTATTCGATGCCAAGAAAATTGTGAGCTGTCATTGCTGCGGTAGGGGACATAACCGATATTAAATTGTTTTATGTGTTTTGAATAATTTTAGTGCGTTTAATCTTTTTTATTAAAAAGAATTCAAAAATCAATGTTTTTGTTTATTGGGTAGCTTTATTTTTCTACAGGGTATTTTAAAGTTAGGACAATATATTACGTATAATATATACCCAGGTATAATACCACCTAAGCAAAATGTGGGTTTTACCGGAATAATAAAAAAATGTCAATACATGTACACACAAACTGATAAAAAAAAACTCAGAAATCGGAATACAAATAATAAAGTTATAAATCATCAAACCTAATTGACAATTTTAGGTGGCGAAATTTTGTGCCGGGGAGGGAAAGCGATAACGCACGGTGTGTATTTTTTAGTATTTTTTAATATTTTGATTTATTTTTAGGATTAACAAAAACCCAATTAATTACCTTCTTTTAAAAAGAATTCTTTAACATCATAGAAATTAATCGATTTATGTAAAAGATTTATTAGTCCAAAAGGACTTAATTAGGTTCACGGGGAACCTTTATATTTAAATGTTATATAACACTATTGTGCAGTAATATTTCTAATTTTGTTTTTGCTCTTATTTAAAAATGATTTTAAAAAATTTAAGTGAAACCGTCGATGCCGGGTCTATGTGATCTACGCGAAGTAAACAAATAAAGCGGTTCTCAACACGAGACGCGATGTTCCACATTTCTCTTAAGTAACCCATGAGGATGGTAATCTTTGATCTCTCTTCCTTATAAATACTTCCTACTTTAGGCGCGCTTCAGATTTAATTTGAAGTTCAAGGTAGCGCGTGATACTGCAGCATCTACCACGCATAAATAATTTTTCATTTGGTGCTCCTAGTGTCATACTATAAAAACTTATTTTTTTAAAATGGCCCTTAAAAACTTAATAATAGTTTTGTCTATAGTTTCCTATGTAAATTGTGAAAATACAAATACGAACAATACCGAACAGCATGCACCTGTTAGAAAAGGTCGGGAAATTGCTCCCTATCTCGGAATGATTTCATGTGCCATGAAGTACGATATTTCATGTTTAATTGATTCTGCAGAAGAATATTTGGAAGTTCGGCGGACAGAGTTATTAGGTAAGTTTAAAAAATATTTTTATTCATAAATAGTATTTGCATTTTTTAACAAATTACATTACAAAAATAATTGAAAAAATTGAGACTATTTTTATAATATCAGAAAGGCGATACCTAACAGTACACGAAATTTTGTTCCTTGGTTTTTGTAAATATGACTTTAAATTTAAAAAAATGGCTTTCTACGGTTTTGTAATTCACCAAACCAGTTTTTATTTTTTTTACTTAAAAGCTGCTGCAAAGGAGTTTAATGCAAATAGATTTTTTTTCAATTCGAAACGCGATTACAAAGTATTATGAATAAGTATAGTGATCAATAAAAACATAAATAAATTATTTATTATTAATTTATTATTATATTAAATTAGATTGTCGTCTTCTTGCGTTTCACAGAAAATTCTTGGATATTATCAATCGCTATCCACTTGTGCGGGGCGAGGTTTTTTACTGGTTTATTCATGATTTGAAACAAACACCCTGAATGCATCGTGATTACCGCTTAAATAACTAACTAAACCAAGGATTTGTCTCCTTTTTCATCTCACTTTATATTTCCATTGACATTTTTATACGGTTCTGGCTACTTTGGTACTTGTACTCATTCTTGAATTTATGTACTAAAATGGATCCGATAAAGTAAAGATAGCAGCAAAAGTTTGAAAATTGGTTTTGCATTTAGGAGCATCAAAGAAGCCATAAAATAAATAATAGTTATGCCAATAATTAAAGTAATGAGTGGTTAGTTTGCGGTTATGTAGTAACACTGGTATAATGTTTCAAAAATCAATTGGTTGTAGGATAATGTATATGATTTTTTATTTAAACTTTAACCATTAAAGGAAAATGTTATAATAAATATAATATAAATAATATTTATCTATTAGGTGTGTTTTTGTCACTTTTGTTATTTTTAGTAGTGTAAAACACTTTTTAACCTAATCTGATATTATAGTTTTTCTTTTTTTTTTTAAATTTAAATGGGAGCATTTTTTATATGCTACATTATTAAAATGTTGTTCAATTAGATTTTATTAGTAAGTTTAGGTAAAAAACAAAAATGTAAATAAAACCTCACATTTTATCAAGTACACCATTAAGATACTGGACCAGGGTCGATAATTTTTGAAACCAAAAAAAAACAATAGTAGGAAATATTGGAAAAAGAAGAGAATATAACAAAAATAAATGGAAAAATAATTTACGGGCCATCTGAGGTCTGGAAGTGGAAGGGGGTGGGTTTTTAAGGGTAAAAAACGGTTTATCTCGATTTGCGGCAAAACTACAAGTCCTATGAAAAAAAGTTAAAAGGCAAAGTTGTAGGCAATAAAAACATTTACAACTTTTGTATTTACATTTTTTTCACATAACTTCAAAATTTATGTGAAAAATTCAAATAACTAGGTTGTTGGTTTTTTATTTTTCTTTTATGTTCCAAACACACTATAGCTTTTTTAATTTAAAATATTGATTTTTTCACCTTATTTTGACCTAATAGCGAAAAGAGTATCCTAATTTTCAATCGAGAATTCTCCCGTCAAAATATCTGCTTTTTTAAAAAAGTCAGTGAGCTTTTTGTTCCTTTAAATCTTACTTTTTGATGGTGTAAAAAATATACATTGATATGGTACCTTTTTCATTTGCTAATATTTAGTAATCTTTGTTTAAACAAAACTTGTTGTTGTCAATTTGCAATTAACTATTTTTGATAAAATTTTGTTCAAAACTCAATGTTAAAGCTATGCGAATGGCATTAAACAAAGTTTATTGTACATCTAGTCATAATAAAAGTAATGTTAACTGTTCTTATATTTCTAAAATTATGCCTTGTGTAAAAACTAATCTTAAGTTTATATTAAAAAATAAACAGATGAAGATTAAAGAATAAACAGATAAACAATAAATTGTTAAGTTAAAAGCTTAGTTTTTATTAGAGTTTGACATGAAAATAGTAGGGTGTCCGTAAAATGTATTAAAATAAAATGTTAGTAAAAAAAAAAATAAAATATTTTATCACACAGCCATATATCACGTTTAAAGTAACTTTAAAAAACCTTAAAAAACTGTCTGTTCTTTAATATAAACACAAAAATGTATTTTTTAGTTGGTCGTTATTAGAGGTACGGTCTCCTCTACAACTATTATCACTTTTAAGCAAGGATAATTTTCTTTATAGGTAGAATATTTAACCATATCTCAATTTTAATTGATAATTAATAAAAAAAATAGGAAACATTGCCAAAAAAATTAGGAAGTTTGTAAAAATAATTAAATAAATAAAATATGTCAAAGTTTATATTATCAAAACAAATTTATTAGGAAAAAGCTAAAAGTAAATTTTGCCATTTTTTTCAAATTTAGTATGTTTAAATAACAACCTATCATATATAAATATAATTTTCACTTTTAAAATAACTTTATTTTTTAAATTTTACTTAGTTCTCGCGAGTCACAGTGAAAGAAAAATAGGTTCAAATTTATTAATTTTGCATTCCCACCTAATATAATATCTGATTAATTTTTATTTCGTATGCCTTGTGGTAATTATTAAAACAAATGTAAAGAAACACAGTACCACAACTGCCATTGTTTATTTTTGTTAATTCGTGTGGCTAACAAAATCATACCTGAGAAGTGCTTCGTAAGTGCGTTAGAAACTGTTAATTCATAATGTTTTTGCCCGACATTATAAAAGCTAGGTATTTAGAAACATTTTTATGATTTTTTTTTGTATTAGAGTGTTGAAAAGGGTTAAATTTTAAACCAGTTGCCATGGAAAAATAAATTTATACATTTTTACACGGCTTTCCCGGAAAGGGTTACTGTTTTCAAAACCTTATTTATGGTAATAAGTCACTTTTTTCAAATGGCACCAGAGTGGCTAAAAAGCATATCCCACAAAAGTATTTTGTTTCTAATAATTTGGTATCACATAGTAGGTATTCTAGGTAAGACTATTTTTCTATAAATTACCTATTAAATTAATTATTCTGTTGTAAAACGGTATTAAAATTACACAGGACCACAAAAAAGTGATACGTACTGGGCATGGCACAATGAATATAAGGTAGGATCACCAGCGATCCAAAATCGGTTCGCTTTGCGCAATGACGTAGCAATGTGACTTCGTGCCAAAATTTAAATAGAAAGCCTGCAATCTTTGTGAATTTTTTGCCATTTTTAAATATCAGGCTTATTTTAAGGATATGAGTTTTTAATATAACAAATTATCTTAAACTTCAACTAGTTTTAGAGTCACAAAACTACCGAAAAGCAAAGTAAAACGCTAAACAAATTAATAAAAATACCACTATAAACATACGGCTTCAACTTAATTTAAAACAAATTTTGGCGAGAACCGGTAACATAGGAGAAGGTGTTATGACGGCATATTACGTCATTTCAATTGTTATGTCAAGTATCAAATTAAAATAATGGAGGATTCGCGACTTTTCCATTGTTTTGGTGCCTGTGATGTCTTTTTTCTATGGTTTAACGACTATTTGGATTGCAAATTTTTCGATTTAATTAGTTAATTTCCTAATGAATGAATAGGTACAATTATATTTAAATCAGAGGAAAATATTTACTTGTTAAAGTTGACTTGGAAACAGCTAATATCTTATTGAAAGGAAAGTTTGGTTTTTATCTTATCTTTTTGACTTATTACTTGACTCTCTAAAGACCTTACATTTGGATTTAAACTCAAAAAGCGTATTAAACGATTAATAGGTAAATTGACACACGCGTGACATACGTAAACCGTTTCGTTTTTGTGAGGATATGCGGGTTAAGCACGGTTAGAATCAACGAATTCTTGAATAGAAATAAAGTAAACAAATCTTGTTTGGCATTAATATATTCAGGGGGCAAGGAGGGATAGTTCTTGTAAACACACTGCACCGGCAACATTGATGAAACACACTGAATAACAACACTCCGGAAATAATAACTTCTTAAATGTTTATGGTATTGCACCATAATTTACATTTTTATAAACCGATGATTCTTTATTGTTAAAAAATATTTTTAAAGCCGGAAAACTATTTTTGTTTATTATCTGAAGTGACAGACAGATATGACATTTACTTTAGATGCTTAATTCGATTGCTGTTGATCAAGTCAGTTTACAGAACGTGTTATTGAATAATACAACCTACTAGAAAGAGATAAAATGACATCGAAGTGCCGTATAACACCTGATTTACTATAATTTTTTTATTAAACGAATGCAGCAGCTGTCCAAATCAACCTTGTTACCGGTGCTTGGAACTGTCATGTTAATAAATGTTTATATTCAAATTAATGTTGCCTATATTAACACAAAAACCAACATTTTTGAATAATTTTATTACATTTTCAAGGTAACTTCCTGATTTTGGTTTTTGAGATTTGGCAATTTGTTTACGTTTTTCCAAAACAAAAACAAACAGATCACTATATCAAACACCTTGCCTACAAACTGGCGTTGCGTTAATTCTAGTCCTTGAGTTCGGTAAAAACGGTATGTCGCGAAAAAATCCTTTTAGTCACATTACTACGTAATAACCCGGCTATCACGTGACAAACGTCATGCGCAAGATCCTACCTTGTATTCATTGTGCCATGCGTACTGGGTGTCGGACTAGGATTTTCTGGCGTATGTTTTTCTGAATCTGAAGTCAAAATTAGAGTTTAAACAACAAAAAATCGAGAGAACTCCAAAAAACCGACACGGTACATTTACCGGCAGAAACCTGCTACCACGGAATGTTTGGACTACGACTATATATAAACTATAAGAAATACCAAACATTTGATAAAACAAAAAAGAGAGCTTTATAAATTGTTTATAAAAAAGTTAAATAAACATTTTTAACAAGATAAATAATAATAGATATATAAACGAAAATGTAATTTTGACAAACATTTCAGTTCAAAATAGATTTTTTTTTATTAATGTGATTTTTGTTTTATTATAAATTATTTATTTTATTCATTTGAATCCCAAATCACTTAAAATTAGAAGAAAAAAATCCTAAAAATTCGGTTTTTTAATTATAACTCGAATAATATTGCATTTAGACAAAAAGATTATATAACTTAAGTTAAAGATTTTTTAAAAATGCATTGTTTATGTTTTATAAAATTTCGTGAATCTTTTATAGTTTTTAAGATATAGACGTTTTGAATTTAAAAAAAATCGTAAAATATCCAAAATTACGCTTTTTCTCGATTATTTGCTGTTTGACCCTCAATTTTAACGTGTTTAACGGAAAAAAATACTTCAGAAAATCCTAGTTCGACACCCAGTAAACATCACTTTTGTCTTGTGGGCCTCTGTTATTTTAGAAACTAACACTGCACGATAAGGCTGTAAAAAATAAAAAACGACAAAATCAATTTTCATGGCTACTTGATTTAAACTTAAAAGTTTTATAGCTATCTATCAAACACGGGTAAGGGCGATTAATAATTCAGACCATTTAAGACGCGAGTCTAGCGAGCGTGTTAAAGATTGACATTAATGGCCAATTAATGCTCGAGTTAGTTATAATATTTTTTCGGCGATCATTTTTATGCAACCGACTTGACAAGAGCTTTAACAACTGTTATTGGAGTGACAAGGTTAGTAACAGACCTAATATTTTGTTTTGTGTATTTTTAGTTGCCTATACTATAACCGTTTACTTAAAGAAAATAATGCATTAATAAGAACTATTAATGCATGCTTTTGATTACGGAAATAATATTCACAAATAATGATCGCCGAAAAATGTGGTCATGACACTCTTAGTTGAAGTTTATAAAACTAATTAATTTAAAGCAGAAGTGGTAAAATATTACATGTAAATCGAAATAAGAGAAACTATACCGGTGGTCCTATTAAAGATTTGAAACTAGTAGTCATTTCCGGTTAAACCAAAAGTGATACAAAACTAATAAATAGGTCAAACTATGCAGATTTTTGTCACATACCGCATATGTCAATAATATATAAATGGACCTCTAGTGTATAATCTACAAACCTCTATTAATTGTGATATTACAAACTAAATGAATATTAAAAGTAAATTTAATTTAAAAGTTACTACAAAAAAGACATTACGTAAGCAAATGTACAAAATAACAACCAATAAAACTCTTCAAAAAATAAAATTGAACTATATCTAATATTAGGATTTAAAAAAAAATCGTTAGGCTAAATTGATGTTCGCAGTGCATATTTTTTTGCAAAATGACTATAATTTTTTTGGAAAAACTTCTAATTTTTTTTTCAGGCAAATCGGTTCATCCCGCCTATAAATGTTAAATAGGTAAAAAGGATTTAAAATACATTTGGTTACTTAATAAAGATATCTATGATGTCTTACGTCGATGTTAAAAAAAATTAAAATATATGTTTACTAACGACGTCATGCTTATAAACGTAACTTTTCTATAGCCGATATATATCACTAAAAAACGTTATTATACATTGCCTCATTATATATCAAAAACCTTAAAATTAATTAGCACGTTTCTAAACATTTAGGAAATAATACCTCCGAAAATTTTTGACTATCTTAATTGGCTAATAGAGGCAATTTTAAATATAGGTAGTTGGCTTAAATCGGAATATCTTGACGTCAGAAGTTCGTTTTAAAAATTATTTGCAACTGGCGTAAAACCGGTCTTAGGTCGTGTCAATTAGGAATTATTTGGTATGTCGCTTTCTTTCTTCGAAATTACCGTTACGTTAAAATAAATTAGTGTCACATGAACATTTATATACAAAGACAAGCTCTTTTTAAAAATATTATGTATATTACATAGTAGTATGTGCACTGTACACCAGGACAATCCTAAAAAATGTGTAATTCATATGCAAACTAACCGACCTGTCCTACTTTTTTTAAACAGTAACATATGATAGTTTAAGACGTAGGTAAATATGTTTAAAGTGTCAATAATTTTTGTTTTTCCGTCTTAAAAGGTGCGACCTTTATACTATCCGTTGTTCACCGTTCTTAACCGATTTTTCACGATTCAGCAACCGCTGCTAAACATTCGGAATATCGATACTAGGCTTGCTAAATACATTTTGGTTGTTTGGAATTATTACAGCTTCTTTAAGTTTTCTTTTCTTTCAAGGTTTTCTTTATGAATAATTTTTGATTATTTCACGACATGAGTTCGAAAAAAAATTGCTCGCGTACTCTCATTAGTCAAAATACGATGTGTACTGTATTTGACAGCATTTTTACAACCAGTATACAGGGTGATTCATGAGGAAATGTCAATACTTCAGGTACGTAGTCAGGCTCCAAAAATAAAAGTCTATACAAATATGGGTCCGCAAAGCCTTCGTTTCCGAAATACAGGGTGTTAAAGTTTTTGGTCATTTTTTCCAGTTTTTTAATAAAATCTATGATAATGTAAATATTGAAGTAAAAAATTGGTATTCGGGGGCTTTTTGGTATGACGGATTCGAATCCAATCTTATTACGGCTCTTACTTGTAGGGGGAGCCATCTACACGTGTGTTTACTATTTTGAATAATCACAACTTTTTGGTACGGCCCTGTATTACATTTTTAAGAATATTAAATAATTGTTTTGTTATTTTTACATCAAAAAGATATACTTGTTAAAAGTTGATATGAGCAACCGTTTTCGAGATATTTTGATTTAAAAAAATTACGACCCATCTGATTTTATTATAGCAAAATTTTTAAAAAATAAAACAAAATGTATAATTAAACATTTTTTAAAAATTTTTAATAAAATCATTGTTTTTTTCAAAAAACTTTTTTTTTGTCAAAAAAAACTTTAACACCCTGTATTTCGGAAACGAAGGCCTTGCGGACTTATATTTGTATAGACTTTTATGTTTACTTTTGGACCCTAAATACGTACCTGAAGTATTGACATTTCCCCATGAATCACCCTGTATAATACCTAGCCGCGTACATTGAACAATAAGCAACTTCGACTCGTAAAATGGACGTATACCTCAAAACTTCAAGTTTTAGTGCATACAGTGGGCAGTAAGGTTCGCATATTGTGAAATTTTTTTAATTAATAGTTTTATTTGAAATTTAATTTTGGTATAAATTTCTACTTCTTTCAAGATAAAAATTAATCAAAAAAATAGACGTGGCTATTTTTTTGATTAATTTTTATCTTATTCACATTTCCTGTCAACTTTTTTTTTCAAATCAAAAATCCAAAAGTGGGATTGTTTTTAAAATTATTTAAAAAAATTATCGGACAAAGTTTATCTGAAATCAACTTTTAGCCTTTATGTAAAATTTTAGATGTAAAAGATAATTGGGTATATTCACGTTTTTTAGAAAACCCATAAAATGATAGCATATATGCATATAAATTGTATAGTAACCTTTAAAAAAATTGAAAAACATATTTCAACCAAAAACTGCCGTTTAAAATTTAGACGCCAAGAATTGGCGGCAAAACAAACTTTCCGAAGGTCACTGCTGTCTGACGTCACAGCGCATATAAACAGTAAAGAGTTATTCATGTTTCTAATACATTGTCACCTTTTAAGCGAGGTTTAATTTTATAACAGCACTATTTATGTGGCCACCGTCAAAAAAAAATAAGTTTTTGTTAATATCAAGAAACATTTAACTGTTTAAATGAGTAATATGTACGAATCACAAAATAAATAGTGTGTTGTGTCCCTTTGCACGAGCACATCTGTGCGTAAACCAAACAAAATTTTTGTATGTCTGCCTCGGGGGGACTCTGAGCGTAAGAAACGATGGTTTACAGCAGCAAGATGTGATATGCCAAAACCAAAAAGTAATTTTTTCTGTTGTAAAGACAACTTTAATGTTAGTTAGAAATAAGGTTATAATTTAGAAATAAGGTTATAATTAACAAATACATAAATACCTACATGAATGTATTTTTTCTAATTTCGTTTAACCATCAAGTATTATAAATTACGAGTATAAAAAAGATGTTTTATTGTATTTAACACATAAAATAAATACTTACAATGCTGGTTTTGAGCCTCTGATTTCTGCTGAATTAAAACGTTCGTCATTTGTAACGTAATCTATTACCATAAACATATCCACAGAGGCTAAAAAGTTTGTTGAACCCTTGACAAATCCTTCGTTAGCCATAATGAATGAAACACACTTTATTTAGCGACGTAAAATAAAACAAAAAACAGACAAAATCGATATGTAAACAATCTGTATTTATATGCGATGTGACGTCACGAGTCGTTTTGCAGTCCCTTTAAATTTCTCCGGTTTACCCATGTTTTCATACCTGCAATATTCGGTGCTGGCTTATTTATACGGACTTGTGAGATTATAAAATTGACCTGGGGACTCGTCCCTAGAAATTTATGTGTATTTTGCTTTGTTTAAAATATATGGATAATACCCAATTTTGAAATTTTGTGCAAGGTTTGTAAATTTGGCCACATTTTCACATGTGATGCAAAGTTTTTTACCTTGTGCAAGGTAACTTTATAAAATATCTGTTTTTGAAAAGATAGTTTGTGTCTAAAGGTAGGCGCGTGCTGGGGCCTATGAAACTATTCATCACTTGCAGAGCCCATAAGGCAACGCCGAACAATATTGACGAATTGGAAAACGTTTCACCAAATTTATTTAAGCCTACTAGATATTTAATACGTAAATGTCAATTTTGCACAACAAAAAAATTAAAAAAAAATACAGGGTATTTCCTAACTACGGTACAAAACTTTAGGGGGTGATTCATTAGGTACCTTTTTTTCAAAAAAGTATTTTAGTGGCGTCTTAGTTGATACCACAGCCAATTTAATTGAGATAAAAAGTATGCCACTGATTTTATTGTGTTTTTTCAGTTAAGCAAATAATAATACAACTTTTCGGTGTTTTGCGTTTTCTTTATATTTAGCTTCGTTTTCGAGAAAAAAAAAGAAATCACCTTATATCATATCATGAACATAGAATTTTTTTTATCAATATGAAAAAATCATCTCGCCTATTTCTCTTAAACGTGGTACTTGTTTTTTTTTATCTTGAGCTAGTAATTAGAGTTGCCTTAATCATTTCAGGGGTATCTTGAAAAGCAACTGGGTTAAAATCTCTAAAATCATTGGGTTTAATAAGTTAACTATTTCTGTCAGATTTAGAAAATAAACATTCAACTGCAATGACTTTAACTGTCACATGTACCATGGCATACCATATCTGTTTTTTATAACAAAAAATTGCCAAGCAAACCGCTGCCAGAAAAAAATGTAGGGGGGTCAAAAAGTTTAAGTCAATTTAATAGTCTGGAATTAATTGAATGAAAAACCCAAATAATTATACAACTTTAATTTTTAAATAATAATCATACTCATAAAAATTCCTAGGTAATTTTTAAAAACCCAGGGGGAGTCGACGAACACCCCCTGACCCCCCTGCCGACGGCCCTGTTGCCAAGTCCAATCAAATACCTACTTACCTGTTTTGGAAACCAGTTAGCAGTGATTCCATTGTGAATTGCTTTACTCATTCTAAGATGACTACCATGCACTTTATTTTTGGATTAGCAAATGGATTTGTGGAAAAAGCACGGATAATTTACCAGGACAGGAATCATAACAGAGTAATTCCATGTGTTGGAACATTTAGAATACTTCATGTAAGATTAAGTGAAACTGAGAGTTTTAATAAAAATACAGGTGGTGGAAGACTGTAACAACGCCCGAACTAGAAAAAGCTATACTTTATGCGATAGAAGAGAAGCCTTCAAATAGTACCAGGAAAATTGTACTGCAGCTTAAAGACGGCCCAAAAACCGTTTGGAAAGTCCTAAAAAGAAATCTCTTGTACCCATATTACATGAGCGGGTCCAAGTTCTGCTGCCTCGGGATTTTCACCCAAAATTAATGTTCTGCAGTTTTTACTTACGAACTAGGCAATTTTTTCATGAGATTTTATTATGAATTTTTACAATGACCATTTTTGAGCCGACGAAAATCTCCACGGTATTAGAGAAAGTCATTTTCAGCAGCAATTTTCGTTGAACTTTTGAGTAAGAAAGACTGGTCTATGTTTTTTACCAGCAATATTAACAGATGAATCTTATACGGATCCACATCATTTACCCATTTCGTTAGAAGATGTATCTCTACATGTCAGAGCTAACATGTGGTTTATGCACGACAGAGCTCCAGCTCATTTTAATGTTCTTGCTCATCAGCATCTCGAAATCTCCTACCCTAATCGCTGGGTTGGACGTGCTGGACCTAAAAATTTACCAGCTCGCAATCCTTATATGAATCCTCTATATTTATATTTATGCAGATTGATGCATTGAAGCATTTCTTATGACATTGGGCAATGTCATAAGAAATGCTCTAGGTACTTTTGAACGTCGGAAATTGATTGCAGTGGTGTTTTTTTTTCAGACAGTGGTCATTTTGCTCATTTACTTTAAGGTCGAAATTGTTTATTTTTTATTTTATTTTTTTCTTAAAAACAAAGCTGGATATAAAGAAAATTTAATAATATCTATGTCTATATAATATTTTTCATAGAGCTTACTATACGGATTTATGCGGAATTTATTTGCAAAATTATATACGGAACGAGATAAAACGTCAAAGTCAGGGATTGTCGAACACGCATGGTCAAAACAACACCGCATACAATGGTCGGAAGCAAAAACTATTCACAAAGGAACCCACTGGAAAAAAAGAATATTTAAAGAAGCTGTAATAATTGTAAACAACCAAAATGTATTTAGCAAGCCTAGTATCGATATGCCTAATATCTGGCAGCCGTTGCTGAACCGTGAAAAGGCGTAGCTTTTCGAATAGTTTTTTCAATTGTTAACGGTTAGAGATACATCACTAACCGAAACGTTGTGTAACAAATAACAAATAATGACAATGGAAGTCTAAGATTTAACTGTTATTAAAATCATTGTGATAAATTTGAAAACACAAGTTTATCTGTGTCATTGGTTATATTTGACTACTCACCACCAGATAGATGTGCTTGTTGTCAGCTGTAGCACGTGAATCTTGTTAAGCTGTAAAGTCGGTGGTCGATAGAACGACCTTTAAATAAAATATCGGGTTTTTATTCTAAGATACCTTTAAGACCGTTTTTATCGTTCCTGATAATTAATTTGCTATTGTGCATCCGTATCCAATTACGTAAGGTGAAGTTAAACGACACTTTAGTGCAGTGCTGCTTGGCGGCACTTTCAGTACATTGAATTTCAACTAATGATTTAGTCTTTTTTACTAATTTATAAAATAAGCATTTCTCATTACCAGTTAATTTAAAACAGCTGTATTTTTAGAAAATGACTAATACAAGTTAATTTAATGCAAGATTGTGGTCAACTTCTGCAGACATTTCCTATATTGGGTCAGTAACTCAGCCATGTAATAAAATTTTGCCATGTTTAAAACCGGATTTAAAGATGCACTTTTGCTTTTTTTACCGTTATTAGGTCAAAAAACAATAAGGACGCCATATAGACGTCACATTTTAATCTTAATTTTATGTTCATTTATTTTGTTTTGGGTATATCTTTATTACCTGAATTATTAAAATATTTTTTTAAGTTAATAAATAATTATTGAAATAGTTAGCCCCAAGTATAATTGCTCATATTTTCATTGTTTTAACCTGCATTAGCTTATATTTTAATTTCATATTTAAAAAATACGTAACCTCCTGAATATTAATACTTAATTTTTATTAAGTCCGTTTAATTATGCCTGTTTTCCTTTGGTTCTATCGTTTTTAGAAAGTCTTTGATTTACTTTAAAATATAGTCTGGAATAGAAATTAGCAAAATTAGTAGATTATAAAAATATATTTCAAAATACCTAAAAAATATATTAATTTGTGAAAATAATTTTCTTATGATTGCATATTAAAAAGGTTAAATCAGGTTTGAGCATAAAATATTGCCACCAATCATTTTCTTCCTGGGTAGGGTTTCCATAGGATCTTTTTCAAATCCGGGACACATGAGTTCAAAAAATCCGGACAGTTTAAAAAATATATGTTATGAATTTATTTATAACAAATTAAAGCTAAATTAAAATAAAAATACTTAAAAAAACGTATTTAAATAATTATTCTATTATATACAAAAATATATTATACCCAAACCTAAATTAAAGACATATTAGCCTTATATGATAACATAAAACATAAAATTCTCAGGTGTGGCAACATAAACATAAAATTTTCAGGTAAAAACAAAAATAGCATGTACAGTAGAAAAATAATTAATTAAAAAAAAAATATTTTTTTCTTTAAGTTTATCTGATTTTCAGACTTCACGGAACTATTTTCTGGTAATAATATAAAGTCATAAAACAGGTCACATCGAAATTAAATATGGTCACTATTATGCCTTTTATAGATGCTAGTGTTAGCCTATTTCGATCTTAGTCCATTGAGCTGCAATTAACGATAATATTCGCTCCACATTTGGGTTGTGGGCAGTAACGGCAAAAAAGAATTCGCATAATTTTAACAATTCTGAAAAAACTTCAATGGAAAAGCAATGGTGAAAATAAATTGACAACTTTTTGTGATAAAAAATATGTTGTTCTACAGTGAAACATTCAGAAATCTATTTTTTTAGCAAAGAAAAACTGATCAAAACATTTTGCATCCCCTTTTCTAAAAGATAATTAAGGCATGGTAGAACGTCTTTTTCCCAGTCAATTACATCTAAGTTCATCCACTTAAAGCACTTAAATTGCTCCAGGAGTTTAATCCATTCATCCAAATGGATTATTAAGGTTGGGCTATTTTAACTGTATTTACAAACTTCGGCGTTTTCCCGGACCTATCTTAAAAATGGGGCCAGACGTCCCCGGACACAACTGAAAACCCGGACATGTCCGGGCAAATCCGGACGTATGGAAACCCTACTCCTGGGGAATACTTTTTTTGTGTATGTTGTGTTTTAGTTTCTATGTTTAATAATTAATTATTTTTAAACCAATTACTTAAAAAAATATTATATTTAAAATAATTGTATTTGCTACTAGGTTCAGTACTATAATATAATAATTAACTCTTTGATAGTTTACTGGACATGGTAATACAAAAAAAAAATTGCAAACGAACTATGTAGATTTGCTTTTCCTGCAAAATGGACATATTTTAAGATATTTGCTGCCTTAATTTAGAAAAATATATCAGTTAGCACAAGTATATTGTATTAGCCTCTTTTACATACGTTAAAACGGAGTGGTATGCAGTGTGGTTCTATTGATCTTTTGCTATTATTAACGTATTTACATCACTTACGATTCTTCTATCTAAACAACAAATTTGTAAAGATGTTGGCTTGCAATAAGTATATCGATTAATTGACAACTAAAGTTGAAGTTATTGTTTAACTTTTAGAAGAAGTCATATAATTAATGGTTAATTAATATGTTAGCTTATGCTTAAAAAATTACAAAGCAAAGTTGTTGCTTTTTCTAATGTACATACATTTTTGGATAAATTTGTAGGTATATGCCTTTTTTTAGAAAGCCGAAATATGTAGAGAGATACCTCCTATTTCTTTAAGATATCTTGCAGATTTATATATATTTGCCTAACTAGTTATTATTGATATTATCAAATTTGACAAGTTTGATTTTAATATTGTCAGTTACAAACATTTACACTAAAATTTCAATTTTGCTAAAAAATAAGTATGTCAATATAATATACATTTTTAGGGTGATTTTTTCTTTGCAAATATTTTTTTCTGTGTCATTGTTAAATTTTGTTGGAAATACCCCCAAAGAAATTCCCTAAAAGTTTCAGCCGTTAATATTAATATTAAGTACTCGCCCAAAGCGTGTGAAGATTTTCCATTTAAAAAGCACGTAAACTTTGATCCTTTGATGTTATCGTCTTACCTAAAGACAGGATTTTTTAAGAATTAAATACCCTACAAAAGTGTCCATTGCGGCAAAGTCGCAACTTAACAGCGGCGAGGTAGTACGGGTCACTAAATCTAATTTTTCATAAAATTCTCATTTTTCTGTCATTTTCTCATAAATGACAAGAGCTACACAAAAAAGATACATAACAAAGTTGCTGAAACTATAATTTTCTACAAAAAATTTCCCAATAATTAAATCGCCAAGGCCAACAGTTCTCGAGATATTTGGCCTTTAATTAATATTACTATACTAATACTACGAATTATAATTTGTGAAAATTTCATAGTAAAATTAATTAAGGGCCAAATATTTCGAAAACTGTTTGTCTTAGCGATTCGAATATTAGGTCCTTTTTTGTAAAAAATTAAATTTCCAACAACTTTTTTATTTATTTTTTTTATGTAGCTTTTGTCATTTATAAGAAATGACAGAAAAACGAGAATTTTATGAAAAAATTAGGTTTAGTGATCCGTACTATTTCGCCGAGGTGAGTTGTGACTTTGCCGCAATGGACATTTTTTTAGAGCATTCGATTCTCAAAAAATCCCGTCTTTGGGCGAGACGATAACATAAAATGCTGCTGAGTTATAGAAATTAAAAAAAGGATTAAAGTTAACGTGCTTTTTAAATAAAAAATCTTAACACGCTTTGGGCGAGTACTAAATATTAATATTAAAGGCTGAAACTTTCAGGGAATTTTTTTGGGGGTATTTTCAACAAAATTTCACGATGGGACCGAAAAAATATATATTTTCAAAAAAAATCACCCTAATACATTTTAAATATTCTTTTGTTAAAATATGGATTTGTAATGATTATTTTTTTGTTGGTTTAAAAATAACTTCAGTTTTTCCTTAAATAATTTTTAGAAAATAATTTCTACATGACTGTGACGGATTTATTTAAAAAGGCGATATGTTTGGGTATTACACCACCATTTTTGATTTTATAGTCTTAAAAAAATAATAAATGGTATGAGTATTTCAAATTTTAAAAAATAAATTAAAACATACTGGTTATACCTAATGAATTATCTGATTAATAAAAATCGCAATCTGTGCAACACTGACGTTTACAGATCAAATCTACTTTGGCCTTAGATAAAATATACAATAAAATCTGGTTAATTTTATTATTTCTTTCAAAAGAGTCTAACCTAATTAGATAAAAATAATTCTTTAAAAAAATACCAAAAAAATATTTCTCCGTCTAAGTTAATTAAGGAAAAACATGTTTTCGATAATATCTTTATATTATTTAAAACTTATACATTATTATATGACACTTTATGACACTTATGACATTTTAGATTTTTATTTTACATATCCTATTTTGGGTAAAACAGAAATACTTTTTGTCGTCAAAATTAATTTAAACCACTGACAAAATATTATTTTTTAGATATTAAAGGTGTGGTGTAAAATTTAAAAAACGCCCTATTAAAATTATTTATTTGGCTTACTTTATTGTAGCGAGTCGTAAAACCTCTTTTTTACGACTACGTTTCAAAACAGCTTGTTAACAAAAGTTTATTTATTTCCGAATTTTCCATTTAGACTAAAGCTTTCTGTAGAGAGCTTCGCCATTTCTTTAGGCCTCCATTTATTTGGGTTTTATGTTGACCTTAACTTTACTTCATACACCCAACAAGCTATTTTAATATATAGCCTTTAACCCTACGCATATGCTGTGACAGGAACAATAATTTGCTATAAAAATAACTTTATTATAAAATTAAAATATGATCTTGGCCTCAGACTGCAAATTATTTTTTTTCTTACATGAAGTATTTTAACTTCGCAAGGATGCTTTAAACATTACAATATGAGTAGCCAAAGAACGGATCCTGCTTTTTAAGTGACCCCTATCGTTATTTATGACTTTGCCTATTAAAACTGTTAATCACAGTGACACCAACATTTTTATTTTAGCTTATAATTAATTTAATAAATTACTACGCCTGCAAACATTAGACAGAACGAGTTATAGATGGTACTGCAAAGGTCAAGCTGATGCCAACAAAGGTCGAGATTAAGTGAAAAGAATTTAAAACCGTAAATATAATATAAGAAAGTGAACTGCAAAAAAGGCAATTTAACTTATTTTATCATAAGACAAACAATGTAGAGGCAATATTAGACTGACTTTTAGGTAGATTGAGATTTATTGATTCACAATATCCTATATTGTCAATTAAGTGCAAACGGAGTTAATAAAAAATATTTTTTTGCTTATTACAGACCAAGCACAGAGGTAAAGTGCAGAATATATTAGACGTAGAGAATTAATTTTTCTTATACTATATATCTCAAGACTTCCAACGCTTTTTTGAAAACATAAATCAGATGATTTGGGCGCCAGAAGCAACTATTTGAAGATATCAACACATTTGTTGTTAAAAAGTCGTTAGAATTTTCAGTAAAAGTTTTACAAATATGGTTTAAAAGACTCGAAAAGACGCTCCCCTTTCATTTCAATCGGAAGTGGTTGCCAAATATAAGCTATTAAAGTTAGCAGGAGTTACAAAAGCCCAAAATCAATTTTGCAACACAGATATAAAACATTGTTGCTTATTCTTTGAGAATTTTCAGTAAAAAGTTTTACCGAAAATATGGTTTAAAAGTACTCGAAAAGGCGATCCCTCTGATATGTCGGGATTCTCAATCGGTTAAGTGGTTGCCAAGATATAAGCTATTAAAGTTAGCAGGAGTACAAAAAGCCCAAACATACAATTTTTGCACACAGTTGATATGAAATAATTGTTTTATTTTAATTGATATTTTACGTATAAAATAATTTTAAAACTGTTGTTTTTATTGGCTAAGAAAAAAATATTTTGTTTAAAAAAGAATTATACAAAAATTGGCCATAACTGTAAACAATTGCCAAGGGAGCCCAAATTCTCCCATTTTTATATTTCAAAAAAATTTGGGAGCTTAAGATCTAGTATATGTAAGAAATAAATTTAAATGTCTGAGTCCCATATTCTGGATTCTCAATTTGCGAAATTGGATTGCAAAAATACTGTGCACAAACTATTAAACCAATTTTAACGAAATTAGGCTAAATGTTTATCATAGCCGTTGTTCTTTTTTGAAGTATTCTGAGGTCTTTCGAGAAGACCAGAGGATATAAAATAACTAGGTTTTTTGCCTTTTTTTGTTAATTGATGTTTTGCAGCAAGCGTACTTAATTTTAAGAATTTTTACCAATTCTTTCTTGTATCGTTGTATCGTTGTATCGTCTCGAAGGATGGTGGATTCCCTCGCTGGGGCCCTGAGCACTGAGGCCTAAGCTCATTATGCTCTACACCAACCCTTAAGCATACACAGGTTCCGGAACCTGTCCCTTATGTTTATATATTCCTTTTGCACTGATCTGGCGCTATCATTTTGTTTACTAGAGCCCCAATTTCCTCACGACTAATGCGAGTCCTGTTAGTGGTAGGAATCTTATGTCATTAAGGTCCAGCTTTGTCGTTCCTAGACATTTCCCTCTGGTGTGTCCTAGTGCTTGCCAATCTCTAAGTATATGGCGTCCTCTCTTCCCTCTCTACACCATATACATATACTGCTTTAACTTTTTTTCTATTTTGTTGAGGTAGTGTCTGTTTCTAAAATGACCTGTCAGTATGCTCGTCAGGTTTTTCATTTGCACCCTACTGAAGTCCTTTATGCTCATAGCTAGGTCCTTACATAGGTCTTTCCCAATAATACGCTTTAAATGTCTTTTTTCAGTTCTCATCAAACCGTTTCTCTATACATGTTATATGAGATTCCCGCGGTATATTCAGGTCCATTGTCCTCAGCTTCCAAATTGGCGAGTTTGTCAGACATTTCATTCCCCGCGATTCTTTTGTGTCCAGGGACCCATTGCAGAGTGACTCTGGCGGTTTTCGTTAGTTTATTAATTGCTACTGTCAATACATATGGTAATTATTCTCCCGTATCTTCTATCAAGTATAGGCAGTATTCTATGGCTTTGGCTATTGTCATAACTTCCGCCTGAAATATGGTTGCATATTCTCTCATTGTTCCATAGAACTTGTAGTTCGTTGTTTCTACGTAGAAAGCTAACTCTTTCTACATTTTTTTTCTGCAACCAATAATTACAAAGTTATTTACGATTAAAGAAGAAAAAATTCGTTTTTTTTTCAATTTTTCTACCTTTAGTTTATTTAACAAATATGGCTGAACTTTCTGAGAGCGAGCATATCTTAATTCTTGTTATATACATTTTCCTAAAAAATTTCCAGCACAGCAACACCTGCCATCTCATACATCCAACAAATTCTGTTTTCTGGCAAATAAGGCTTAGTCTTATTATTGGTTCAATTAAGGGTAAATGTAAAAATACTTATTTTTAAGTAAATAATAATCCAGTTATCTATATCATTCTTGTAATTTTTAGTTGATGAAAACAATTCACACAATCTGGTTTATTAAATTATATTTGGAATTCTACCAGTTTTGTATGTGGCCAAACAATTAACATGTCCATTTAGGTAACATCAATATTCAAATAACCAATAAATTCTAACGGTAAAGATCGAACGCTGTTAGAATGACACCGATACGTCACGGTTTTATACGGGTTTGTCATATGAGACCGTGACGTATCGGTGTCATTCTAACAGCGTTCGATCTTTAATAGACTAGTTTCATTTGTGTCAATCTCATTGGAAAAATTTGGCGGCGCAATTTTAACTTTCCTTTTGTATTTTGTTATAGAACCTACTTTACAACTTATTTAATTTTTATTTTAATAAACAACATATAAATTGCCCACATTAATGCACATTTTGTTTATTTAACCAAAATAAGAATTTGGCGTTCCAATTCTTGTTTTTTCGGGTTTTGCTATAAAATCTATTCTACAACTTATTTAATTTTTATTGCACCAAAAAGCATATAAATTGCCCACTTTAACCCGCATTTTGTTGATTTAAGTGGCAAAGCTATAAAACTATATTTTTGCTATATAGAAAGTAATCCATTTTTATGCCCACGATATTATACAGAAAAAGACTAAATATATATGTTTTTTTGGTCAGAGGCGTCTCATAGTGTAAATTTAATATATTATAGATTTAATAATTTTTTTATATCTTCTTTATTATACATCTAAAAACATGATTAAAATGTGTATTTAGTTTTTGTTAGTGATACATTTTTCAGACATTTATTAAGTCATATTACAAGAGGGTACTGCATATGGGCCCACTCACATATTTTGTTTACGTTTCTGTATCAGCTATGTATAACACTGTTTTTGTACAATAGCTTTTAGTTTTATTAAGACTTAAATTTAAAAAAAAAACTTAAGCTCGGCTATTGGAAGATTCAAATAAGGTGTCAATTTTGTTTAGAAGTTAGTTGCCTCAAAAGAGGCATTAAAAAAGAGCAACATCCTTTGGTGTGTTTTTTTAGTTTGAAGTTAGTTTTTTTAATTTAAATTTATTTTAGTAAAAAAATCAGCTGTGAAAGTAACGTAGTTTTTTCTTTAATAATTTGGTTATTGGATAGCACTAGTTGATATTGTTGTGTTATTTTATCGCTACTAATTTATATGTCATACTTTTAAAAAATTTGAAAAAACACAATCTATATATATATTTTGCTAATGTGGATATATTTATATGAAGGTAGGTATATATATTTATTTGTCTGTTCACGTGATTCTGAAGTTATGGCTTGAGCTAAAATCATGAAATTTGGCACGGTGGTAGTCTTTAGCAGTAGCTAGAACCTAACAAAGCCCGTTTTTTGAATTTCGCCCCCGGGACAAAAATACGAGCAAAAAAGTGTTTTTTTTACCGTTAGCCGTACGGAAGGCGTCTTACGGAGTCAGAGGCTACTTAATATTGTCTCTCGCCTGGCGGAGACAGGCCTTTCATCTAGTATTATATAAGTATTTAGTCAATGTCGTGTCAAAAAATCCACAGCGAATCTCGTTTTATCTGTTTTTCATAACAAAAACAAGTCCTGCATGCTGCGCTACGAAAAAAGTTGTTTACTCGGTCTTCTACCCAAACTTTAGTCTTGGTTATTTAGTTTTGTTTCTAAACGACAAATTTCTGTTTTTGTAAATTGTCGCTCTTCTAGCTTTTGCCATAATAATGCTAAAGGACTTTAGGGCTCATTACTGCCATTACATTAATTTTGATTTCACATCAAATGATTTCTCTTTTCAAGGTCAATCGCATCCAAAAAATATAATCTAACGCTATCGCGAAAAACTCTGTCAATACTCATCCTTTACTTACGAGGCGTCAAATTCTGCAAAAAAAAAGAGCTTATGCTGTCACCAGATACTGTCAATATCTTTTAGCTTTCTTGTCTCCATCCAAAGACAGCCCTTTTAATGATCCCACCATTGCAAAAAAGATTTCCTATCTTGCCAAAGACCTGTCTTAATATTATAGGTATTTTTAGGCTTTTTTCCCTTAGCAACTTTTAATACGCCACCAATGCAGCCTTTTACAGTTTATCCAGAGAGGCTCCAAACTTCTTACTTTGTTTGTTCCTTTATTCCTGCCCATGCTATGTCTCATGAATAAGCTGTCTATTTGAATATGCTTTAAGGTTTGGCAATTAATATATTGTTTCAATTTTCATGCAAATAACAAAAAAAAATAAATTAAAATGGGTTTTTAGTTAGAACGGAGAGTTTTGTCTCCTTTCTTGATGACGCGCAATACACACTTTTAGGTATAATAAATAACCTAAACATATTTAAAATTATAACCTTTTTCAGGATACATACACTACAATCAGTAAAATACCAGCTTTCATCTCTACAAATCTCACATACTTGGTTTTATATTAAGTAGAAAAACCTGCTAGATAAATCATTGGTAAAAACATAAAGATTAAAAGATAATTTAAGTATGTCTTATTATATCTATTTTTAAATATATGACTGTGGTTCGCCGAAATACAAAAATTTTAATTAAGTTCACTATATTTACTACATATTATTTATCATTGATCCTCTTCAGGAGAAGCGCCTTGAAATAATTTTTAATAAAATTTTATTTTTTAACTTAAAGTCGGTAACAAAAAGCTTGATTCTTTAATTTAAAAAAAATACAAAAATGTAAACTTAAATATCCTGACTTAACTCTACAAGTAAAAACTTTTGCTAATTTGTTTCTTCGTCCTTTTTTTTGAGAGCATTAGTTTCGGGTTATTCTTACGCACTTTTTATTTTAGTGTTTTAAGTAAATAAATTATTGTTTTGTAAGGTAAAGTGTTTTAATATAAGAAAAAAAAGCTTTATGTAAACATAAAATTTGTTATTGTTTCTTATTACAAAATAATGGATTTTATTTTAAACAGTGCAGAATTTATCATGCTCATTTACCTAAAATAAGTATGAGTTTTTAAAAGTTGTAACGCAGTTACAGTAGATTTTTAATCAGGTGATCTTGAAGTCTGTTCTGCTTAGTTCTGGTAAGTGTATTACATATACACCAACGCATTGTTAAAATGCATCCGGGAATGACTGGCACAACTGTTTTGATATTTCTCAGAATAAACGTTTCTTTTTGCAAACTAAGGCAGAATAATTTTTTAATTTAAATTTTTTATTTCATTAAGTACATATTTTAAAAATCATGGAAACCGAAACAGGAAGACCCTGTTTTTTAAACACAACCAAACGAAAATATTAAAAAAATTCCTTAAAATTTTAAATCTATGTTATTCTTTTGGCTGTACTGTTTTAATTATTTATTGCACAAATAAAGTTTCGCTAGATTATGGATAATTAATTTCTACAAAAGCCCTAAAAAGTAGGATATGCATATGCACATAGTCAATTTTACAGCGGCGGCAACATCGACGAGAGATATGCGAAAACTAATAATATAACAATTTAATTTAAATTAAAACTAACCTAACCCACTATTATTTATGTTGCAAATTTGGATATAGTGGATTTTTAGAAACCTGTCTGAGTACCAGTTTACCTACTTTCCTTCTTTAATGTTCCAATATTAATAGTTCAGATATAGAAAGGTCCGTTTAAAATATGATCTTTTAATTTTTTTTTCAACTTTATAAACATAAAGAATTAGCTCGTTATAAATAATCTTAATAAAAGTTTAAGTTCAAGTTATTCATCTCCAAATTGCTATTATGGTATAACTAACTTTGGTCCCGATAAACCCTAATAAACTAGGGTCTTATCTTAAGGATGTCCTACCGACTAGCCAGTACCATCACACAAGATAGGTTTCAGTTATGTCTATAAAATAAGTTTATATATATATATATATATATATATATATATATATATATATATATATATATATATATATATATATATATATATATATATATATATATATATATATATATATATATATATATTGGGTCCACAGATTCGAGTGCATGCATGGGGATCTCGGAAACCGTAAGAGATACCAAGTGGGTTTTAAATTATGGCAAAGTTGCGCATTTAGGTGCCTAACAACATGCCGATTGAAAGTTGTAAAATTCCGAGTACTTCCGGAGATATCCGGAAAAAACCGAAATTTTCGATTTCGTTTTAATTTTTCTGACGTTATTTAAAGAGATAGGGAAAAACAATAGACATTTCTCATCCACTTCTTAAGCTCTACAAAACAGCGTTGAGAGATTTTCCGGACAGTTTCGTTTTCGTTAAACTATATTAACTTTATTTTTTTAAATGCGGCACTCAATTCTTTATTGCATTTTTTAAAGCAGTTATAATCCCAATTACAACGATGTATAACACTTAATATTTTTCTGTTAAATAAAGATATTTTCCATAAGAGACAATGAGTAAGACAAGGAACATCATTTCTTATAGGGGCGTTCCATATTTGTTAATAAATATTAAGTGTTATACATTTTTGTAATTGGGATAATAAGAGGTTCAAAAAATAAATAAAAAAACCCAGGTCCGTATTTAAAAAATAAAGTTGATGATGGTCTAACGAAAACGAAACGTCGTAGGAAAAATCTCTCAACACTGTTTTGTAGAGCTTTAAGTAGCCATAAGAAAGTGTCTTATTTTTTTCATATCTTTAAATAACGTCGAAAAAATAAAACCAAATCAGCAAATTTCGGTTTTTTCGGATATCTCCGGAAGTCTCGGAATTTTACAACCCAATCGGCATGTTGTTAGGACTAAATCGAACTTTGCCATAATTTAACGACTTCTATCTCTTACAGTTTCCGAGATCCCTATCATACTCGAATTTGACCCTATATATGTAAAATTTTTATTTTATTTTTTACGTCTCTGAAATTTGACTTGCTGTAGATATCACTTTTAATTAATGAGCTTTACTGCTGTAAAAAATGTACTTGCAGATGTCTCTTATGCTAATATCCTACTGCACGTGATTTATTAGGTAGTAGATACTGAACAGTTATTTTATATTTGTGCCACTTTTTATACCATACCAAAACCAAACAGGTGAGTTGGTTATTGATATAAGTTATTTAATATTTTTAAATGACGTAGACGGCAAAATAATTAATAGCAGGCTATCACATTGGATTTCTTTATATTTTTTTAAAACCCTGGAGTTTTTAAAATATTTGTGTTTCACACTTAAAATTTTAACAAAAATTATACTATTTTAATATCTTATTTGTCTGTTTGATATTCACCAGTCTATTTTGAAAAAGTAAGGAGTAGTGTTATGTGTGTTAAAATATGTGTAATCAGGAAGATAGTGGGATCCACTAATCATTATGTTTCTATTAATGATCTGTTAAGTACTGGTTATATATAGGAATTGCAAAATCACGTATTTAAAATGATACAACCTTAAGGGTAGATATCTTCTTGAATGTCTAGCAAAAAACGCGCAAAAACATTAAAACAATCTATCCTATAGGATTTGTTCCAACCCTGTAAGAAACCGTTTATTGGTTTATTTGACTCGGCTTGTGCGTGACTGTACAATAACCGTTTCTTTGTGGGTTTAAGCTAAACCTGTGGAAACACTTTTTTATTACCTAGGGAATATGCGGGAATAAACTCGGAATAAAAAACCTGCTCGTTTTCACGCTATATAAATCTATCAAAAATAAGTAAAACCACCTAAAAGAGCAATTCCATTTCAAAAGCACCTTAAAATACCAACCTTTAATTAATAAAAGAAAATATTATTAAATTACCAAAAATGTATCCCCATCGGCAGTGGCGTGCGGTTTATAGATGTAAGGGAAGCAATGCTTCCCATATAATCATCAACTGGCCAAAATTCTAGCATCGAAAGTTTTGAAAAATAGTCCTATTATTTCATTTATTCTTTAATGAACTGCAACTTCCTAAATATAAAGGATAATACAGTATAAATAGGTGAGCTTTTATAAACTGCTTTCCTTCTTTTAACTTTCACCGCACGCGCCTCCTCATCGGCATTTTAAAGGTTTGTAAACATATATAAAGAGGATGCTCCCATAAGACCAGTATTACCGTAATCAAATAGTTTATTAAGAAAAAATATTAGTAAAATTTAACAAAATGAAAAAATACGTTTAAATTGCTTTTCTATTATTAGAGCAGAAAATGGGAACATAAACTTAGTTTTTAGGAGAAAAATCTTATTTATAACATTTAGAATTGGGTATTTATATAAATTACTTTAAAAACATAAGATAAACTTACATTTAATTTTTACCATTTTTTCTTTTTAAAGACAAATTGCAATTCTTAGATATAAACATACCAATATAACTTGACAAGAGATCATAAGTTGGGCAACCTAGGCTACCATCATATGGTAGTACTTGACGTCAGTTAAGTGTTACGTTGTTAATCCCACTTTGTATATATTTCTTTTACCCCTACATCGAAATAGTCGAGCTATGATGTTGGTGATCAATAGGATGATCTATGAATGGAACACCAAGTCTACATTCTCTTAGGTAAAAATTTACGAAAAAACTAATAAATTTAACATATACAGGAAATTACCTCTTATAGATACGGGGATCGCCAAAAAGCTGGACACATATGGAATAAATTTGTATTCTGTGCCTATTTAGTAACCAAAAAGCCGATATTGGCGGCTTATAGGCGCTGGTTGGGGAAACTGGAAAACTGTAAATTTAAAATTTTGAAAAAATTAAGAACATTTTTTTTTAAGAAATGTTTTTGAGTTAAATTACAAATCTCAATTTTTTGCTACGTAATAAGTTTTCCAGCTATAAAGTTTTTAGCCGATTCGATAATGTTTAATTTTTGTATGTTCTTCCACATTTAACACTTTAACTGCCAGGACAACTTGAAGAAAAAATTGTCCTGTGTGCCAAGACATTTTCTTTTGATTTGTGGTTAGTTTATGTAAAAGTTATAAAACAAGAATTAGGCCTTTTTGGTTAAAAATAGTATAGTGCTACGCCAGACCCAACGATATTTTCGTATAAATACATGACAGACCTGAGTAAGCGAAGTATATATGTCGCAGGCGTATTGAATAATCCGGCTTTTTGCAAAAAGACTAGGTGTTTTGCAAAATGCCGGCGTTTTGAACAATTCAATACATTTCTGCAAAGAGCCTGGCTATTTTCAGGCGTTTTGCAAAATAACTAACCTGAGATAGGCGGATTAAACAGTTTAACAGTAATTAAACTCCTTTTGAGAATGACAAAACATTTAGTCATTTTGAATAATTTTTTTCTCAAGATTTAAGTTAGAATAAATAATTTATCAGCGGTATTATTTTTTACTGATATTGTCCTCAAAAGTATGGTCATCGGTGATTTCATCCATTCTTTTTTACTTTAAAAAGGTAATAAAACAGAAACAAGTGTCTTGGTTAATCTCAATAAGAAATAATGCATACATTTCCTCGCGTCTAGAGATACCCCGGCTCACGAGCTTCTTGTCAGTGTTGACACAAGAAACGTTTTATTATGCAGGGACTCGGCTAAAAAATTACATTTAAATGTAATAATTTGGGGTCTTTTTTAATACGTTCCCGCATTTCAACGTCTGAAATATAATTGGGGAAAATAAGAAGCCGCTTTGCTAACCAGAACTAACCATGACCGACTAGAACTTAGGGCTTTTGAATTTGTCTAAATTATTTGTATAAGTTATAAACGAAATTTTAACAACGTGTTAGATAAAACCCGGGGAATATATAATTTTACTTTAAGAAAAAACTATAACTTCTACCATATCGAAAATTATAAAAACTTTGTTAATAACTTCTATGACAAATTCAAAAACCCTAAGTTCTAGTCGGTCATGGTTAGTTCTGGTTAGCAAAGCGGCTTTTTATTTTCCCAATTATATTTCAGACGTAAAAATGCGAGGACGTATTAAAAAAGACCCCGAATTATTACTTTACACATTAAAATTTAATTTTTAAGGTTATAACACTGTTAAGAAGCTCGTGAGCCAGGGTATCTCTAGACGCAAGTCATACATTTTAGGATAGAAAAACCGCGTAAACGTAGGTTCAACGTTTTGTGAAATCTGACTAGTCATTTGTAACAAAAATGACATAGTTGTTCAGCCTATCTCTAGTTAGTCATTTTGCAAAACGCCTGAAAATAGCCAGGCTTGTTGCAGAAATGTATCAAATTGTTCAAAACGCCGGCATTTAGCAAAACGCCTACTACATATATATAATCTAGATCTAGAGGCTTGTAAAACCTGTGTCCAATTTGTGTACACATGGCGGAGAATTCAAATTGCCCATGTCCAAATATAGTACACATGGCAGTTGAAGTGTTAAAACGACTAAATTAAAAAATTAAAATTTCGTAGGTGTTCTAAATGCTATATTAACATGTAGTAAGCTATGCAGAAAAGATAATTTTAAATAAATATTAATAAGCATCAGCAATTTTCTAACGATTCTTTTTTATTTTTAATAGAACTTAAAACATACATTTAATAATTTAAGTTCATATTAATACGAGTACATAAGTGATATTGCAAATTTGATTCCAATTTTAATTGTAACATATGAAACATAGGTATGTAACAAAATAATATGGAGTAAAATAAGTTTAACAATGGCGCATCAGAATTGTTTTACTACTAACAGTACTTTTTTTCATTTAACACACACTTAATAAGTTAAGTTCATTTTGATGAATTAGACACAAAAATCCCAAGAGGCTGCCCTGCCTTCGGTGGTGAATCAAGACGGCTCCCAGGGAAGAAGAAGAAGAAGTTCATATTGATACATAAGTGATATTGCAGATTTAATTTTACTTTTATTTGCAACATATGAAACATTAACAATAAATTATTGTGGAATGTAATAAATTTAACAATGGCACATCAGAATTGTTCTACGTCAATTTCAACTAGATACAATATCATTTATGTATCCGTATGAGCTTAAATTATTGAGTGTGTGTTTTAAGCTCAAGTAAAAATGATAAAAACTACTGTTAGAAAACTGTAATTGTTTAATATTATTTGATAAAAATGGTTTTTCCGTCATAGTTTTGTAGCAAATAGCAAATATAAAATTATAATACAGCTTTTAGTAAAAACAGGTTAACTCACTTTTAAATGTGAAAAAAACAAACAAAAATAAACATTATTAAATTGGTTGATTACTTTATAGTTAGCAAATTTATTATTAAGCAAAAAAGTTAAGATTTGTAATTTAACAGAAAAAAAAATCCAAAAAATGTCCTTTTATTTCAAAATTTGCACATCGACTTAGAATTAAATTCTAAAGAACTTTTTCAAATACTTTTTTAGATATAATGTCAACTTACGCTACTTTTTAACATTTTAGGTTAATTTTTGTTAATATTTTCCAGTCGGCGTCTTAGAGCCAAATGTAAATATCCATTTACAGATCACTGGCTACGCAGAGGTAATTGCAAAAAAGTTTTTTTTTGATAGATTCAAAAATGTAAAAAAACGTTTGCTTTAACTTTTTGGCGGTAACTGTATTTTTTAAAATGACATTTGAAACCCGACAAAACATAAAATTTTAATATACACTATTACTTAAAAATAAATTTGTATTTGGTAAGGACGTGGATAGCGAGATAGTCTCAGGTTTGACTTTGCTGGATTTTTCAAAGGTTTTTGATACTATAAGCCATGGCCTTTTATGTTCCCACTGTGGTTTACTTATATAAACACAATAAACAGGCGAGACAATTATTTCGCTCATATCTTACTAATAAGACCTAAAGGGTTTTAATGGAGGAGCGGATTTCAAAATCCGCTCCACACCAGATCGGGTGTTTAACAGGGATCTATTTTGGGACCTCTCCTTTTATTCGTATACTCGGTGTATGTTCTTAATAGTATTGAATATGGTCAATATCGAGCTTGTGCCGATGACATTTAGCTCAGCTTAACCTTTTGGCCTCAAGAGCATAACATTGCTGCTTGTTTATTGTATTTTTTATTTTAAATCCTTACTAATTTTTTATATAACATAAGAAGCCAAGTACCTACGTTACTTTTTTTTTAATCAGATAGGATTTTGTGATTTTGCAATTAAAACCACACAATGTTATCTTCTGAATTTTTATGCTTAGGCTAATTGTTCTCGATAAAAATTAAAAAAAAGTAAAATTATGCAAATCATTTTTTTCTTACTGCATTTTTTAAAAGCAACGAAAATTGGCCATCCAGGTCGACGGGTCTAAATACCTTGGATCCTTTAGTCCCTCGTTTATAAAATTTCAATCCATACTCGATGAAAAATTTAGCCAACGAATACGAAACCCATGTAATCAAATAAGACATTCGCTCGGAATTCTTATTCGACAATCAATATTAGGACGAGCTAATGCTTGCATTAAAGGTAAAAGTGGAAATTTTTGGCAAATAAAATAAGTTGATATTACTTATTGATATATAATTGTTAGCTAATTTTTTAATAAAAATAAATTTTGTTGTTAACTAATAACGTACCGAACTTTGTGTTTAAGTTTTTCCTACTAATGCTTTTATGAAAAAAAAAAAAAAAAATAACTCACGGAAAGGCAAGTATACGTGGGAGCTTTTCTGTGTGGCATTTTTTTACATTACCTACATCAGTGGCGAAATTACAAATTTCCTTTTTTTTTTCATAAGTGTTTTTTATTAAATTAAGTGCATTTTATTTGACACAGTTATAAAATTATAAAAAGCAGCAAATCAAAATAAAGAAACGATATTGATTAAACTGCAGTAATAAATTCATTATTTTATTACTTTCATCAAAAAGTGTTAATCTAAGTAAAAGAAAAAACGTATGAAAGGACTTTCTGGTCCATTTAATTGATAATTTATAAAACCCCATTATCTTGAAAAAAAGTGACTAACTGTATACTTTTTTAATTTAAATATAAGGCTTTATCCCTGTGCACGCCACTGGCAAATTTAAACCAAAAATGGTTAGATTTAAATATTCCTCTGGAAGAACATTACAAACTGTCAGTAAGTTTTAACGTCATAATAATTTGTAA
The DNA here is from genome assembly GCA_019359885.1 of Listronotus oregonensis. Classification (NCBI taxonomy): domain Eukaryota; kingdom Metazoa; phylum Arthropoda; class Insecta; order Coleoptera; family Curculionidae; genus Listronotus; species Listronotus oregonensis. The sequence goes on from JAHBCN010006925.1 coordinate 40,675, forward strand.
CTTTTAGTTATTTGGCGATTATCTTTTTCTTTAAACATTTTGACACACCCTTTACTAAAAAGACGCCCGTTTAGTACCTTGCCACGCACTTTTTTTTAAAAGCAGTGTTTATAAAAAACTGGTGTGACATGTGGTCACACCTTGCTAAAAAGGAAAAGTTGAAAATTAAACGAAAATCCGGCACAGGTTGTTAGCCAAAAATTTATTTAAATTAAACCCCCCGTGGGGTTAAAGGGGGCGCCCCCGGACGCAAAAAAAAAAGGCATAAAAATTAAAAAAAATATTTAAAATTTTAAAAAAAAAAATTTTAAATTTTAAAAAAATTTTTAAATAAATTTAATTAACAAATTTTTTCCCCTTTTCCAAAGGGTTTTTAGAAATAAACTTAAAAAGAAATTAAAAAAATTAATTTATTTTGAAAAGTTTTTGAAAAGTTTTTTAAAATTTTAAATTTAAAAAAAAGGTTTAAAATTTTTAAAAATTCAAAATTTGGGATTATAATTTTAAAAAAAAAAATTTTAAAAAATTCCCCTTTTTGCGGAAAAGGTTTTAAAAATTTTAACCATTTTGGGCCCCCCTTAGTAAAAAGGAAAAAAAATTTTTAAAAAAATTTCAAAAAAAAAAAAGGGGAAATTTTTGTTAAGGGGAAAAGGGGGGGACCAAAATTCCTTAATTTTTAAAAGGGGCGCCCTTTTTAAAAAAAGTTTTTTTTTGGGAAACCCCCTTGTAAAGGGGGGGCCCTTTTAATTTTTTAAAAAGCCCTTAAAAAATTTGGCCCTTTTACCCCAAATTTTTAAAAAATTACCAAAATTTGATTAAAAATTTTTGTTTTTAAAATTAATAAAAATTTTTTTTAAAAATTTTAAATTTCCCCAATTTTTTTTAACGGCCTGTACAGTGACGTTAAAAAGTGATAAGGCTATTTTTTTTTTAGGTAAGTAAGTTTAAGACCCTGCATTTTAAATTTCACATAAGTCGTTATTAAAACGTTTGTAATATTACGGATATTTATCTGCGACAGTTTTGTAATGATCAAAATAACATAATAATTTGGTATAATATAGTTTTTACTCTCAACAGATTTTTAAAACTCAAACATAATTAATAATGTAGGTACTCTTTAAAGAAAAAAAAACGTCCATTGCAATGCAATGCTAATTTTGTTTATAAAAATCCAATAATAAGCTTCCTTAAACATTTGCTTATGTGTCCAAAAAACCCGTATTAGATATGCGATTTGCCAAATTAAAAATTCACTGACACGCTTATATCCCCAAATGGAGCAAGCAATAAGGAAAAAAAAAGAATAAAAAATGTGCCCATTATCCATTAATTAGATGTCAAAATTTTTTAAATTTAAGACTATAAAAAACAATGGTTTTTTTTTTTATAAAAAAAAAAATACAATATTTATATGTGCAGGGTGGTAAGTTCGAATGTTAACTTGGGGTTTACAAACCACAACAGATGGGCAAGTGGCAAAATAGTGGTATTTAATAAATAGAAAAAAAACGTCAAAAAATTTTAAAAAAAATTCATACTTTTTAAACAAAAAAAAAAAAAAAAGGGTAAGAAAATAACAAGGCAATTTTTGTCCCCACAGTGGGATAATTGCGGTTTTCGTTTATTTTTAAAAATTAATGTGGAGAATTGAATTAAATGGAAAAAAAAAATTGTTTCTTTTTTTTTTTTTTTTCTATAAGAATTTTTTTAAAAACCTTTTTTTCAGGGTGCCCCGGAAAGACGCTGAAAAATTTTAAGGAAAGGGTTCCCCAAAAAAGATATGAAAAAAGTTTATATTAACATAGGCCCCGGAAAAAACTTCCAGAGGGGGGCTACAGGCCCTTGAAGATGGTGTCATAAAAGTAATTTTTATTTAATTTATTAGGATCCACTTACAATACAGGAATTAACTTCAGTATAAGTTGATAATTGGGGTTACTTTTTGAAAATATCAGGTGACCCATATTGCCACCGGGGGCGTGGAAAAAAGGGGTGGTTATTTTTGGGGGTAAATTTTTTTTTTGCTTTTTTAAAAAATTTGTTTTTTGAACATTTTTACGAAAAAAAAACCCTTGGTTGTCGTATAGTCGAGGTTTTTTTGAAAACGGACTTAAAAGGACGACTGCAGGGAAATACAGTAAAACAGTTGAATTTAAAATGATCTAATGTAGTAGGTACCAGTAAATTTGTTTTTTTTTTTGGCAATGGGTGTAAACAAAACTACTTTAAAAATAGATTAAGCATCTTTTATTTTTATTATTTGCCGGTTTTCCCCACTGCGCGCCCTTTTTTTAAGTCCGTTTATTTTAAAAAACTGTCGACTGCGATTTATCCAAGGGTCCTTTTTTACGTAAAAATGTTTGCAGAAACATAATTTTTTAAAAAAGATAGCAAATATATGACCCTAAATAACTAACCACCCCAAAAATTAAAGGAGTTTTTTAAAAAAATACTTTAAAAAAATTTGGTTTTGGTTGACTTAGATATCCCAGTCTTTTAAAATTTTGATCCAAAAGTATTTTTTAAAATAAATCTATTTTATAGTACAAAAAAAAATGTACTATTATTCAAAAATTTTTGGGGGTTTGGAAAAAAATTTAAAAAAAAATCACAGAAGACATAAAAAATTAAATTAGTATTTAATGAATTTAAATTAAAGAAAATTTTGTCAACCTTAGAATTATAAAATGATAGAGAAACGTTATTTTTTTTCAAAAAATTTTTTTTTGGTTCTAATAGAATGAGCTTAAAAAAGACAACAAAATAAATAAAATGGAATTTAGAACAAAATATCTAAAATGTACAGTGGGACGAAAAAAATTCCGGGATACGATTTTTCATTAAGTATTTTAGGTGACCTAAAAATTTCAAGTGACAAAAAAAAAAAAGTCAACGAATAACATATTATTTCATAATTAATATAATATATATTTAGAAAGAATAATTTTTTAAAAAATGAATAGACTGAACGAACAACAAAGAGCAAGATTGATTATGTTATTTGAAGAGGGCCCGCCATAAGGGAAAAAAGGGAAAATTTCCGTTCAAGGTATCAAGAAAAAAAGGGGAAAATAGATTCCCCTTAAATAGATTGTGAAAAGTGGCAAAAAAAGACTATTAAACGATAAACAAGATTATAGACTGGTCACTTTTTGGACAACCATCCATTCCAAACAGCTGTGGAAGCAGTTTGCAAAAATTTCCCCGGATCTGTTTGGGTAGCAAGACGTCGTGTCGGGAAAAAAACCCCAAATTTTAAAAAATCGTGCTGCTGTCAAGAAACCATTTTTAATGACAGTTAAGGGGATTTTTTCTATTTACAGGAAGGGTTGGAGTTTTGAAGAAATGTCTTTTTTCGGATAAGAAGATTTTTAATCTTTCAGTTAATGTGGGGGATTTTTGACTGCAAGGGCCTTGGGCTTGCCACCGTATTAATAAAAAATTTACAGAAAAGTTTATTGATATATTATTTTTCAAAATGAGCTTACCTTATTAACAATATATTTGCTTAGCGAAACTTTATTTATCAACAAGACAACTGCCTTGCTCACATGGCAAGAAGAGTTGCTGACCGGATGCGAGAACATAAGATAAATTTACTACATTAGCCCTCAAGGAGTCCAGATGTCAATCCCATAAAAAATTTTTGGAGTCATATTGTCAAAACGATGAATATGGCCAATAATTTTTATCCACAAAATGTAAATGAATACCCATGGAACAAAATTGAAGAAATATGGATCAACCATAATGTACATCATACCAAAACTGATAGCATCCATGCCCAAGCTGTTAGAGCTAATTATCAACAAAAACGGCGCTTAAACAAAATATTAGTTTAAATATCCTTAATATTTTTATCTCTTTTTGTTGTTTTATTAGATTTAAAAACGAAATATTTAATACACTTATTAAACGGCAATTTTTATACCAAAAGAGTTTGCACCTTTTTTTTTAAAAAAAATTAATCTGCTCTTAATAGATATTAATCTTAATATTATATTTTTCCATTGCCATTAATTTAGTAATTATTTGTTTTTTTATAAAAAACGTTACTGATTTAAAAATTACGTTTTTTTTCAGTTTAATTCCCACGTTCTTAAATGTTAAACCCAGTTTACGAAATTTTCCCCAAAAAAGACAGAAAATGTTAACTTAAGTGTCCCGGAATTTTTTTCGCCCGAAACTGTACGTGAAAAATATGTATAGTTAAGAAGGCTGTTTTTTATTTCTTTAATAAATGATAACGTCCTGGTTGTATATATTTTTTAAATTTTATACTACAGGTTAATAAAACCCTGTTACAAAATTAAAGAATAATTAAAACACATAACACTAGACTAACACTAAATGTATTAAAAAATCATTGTTGGATATTCGCCAAAAATTCCTATCTTTTTACTCTTTTCCATTGGACCGCTTCGGATCTAGTCCGGGGTATAGACCTCTATAAACAGGCAGATTGCCTAAAAAAAGACAAGAAATCAAAATACTTATACCAATTAGGTATAAAAAAAGCAGTTAATAAAATTATTTTTTTGGATTTTGTTGTAAAAAGAACAGGTATTAAAAATAATAATTTTAAGATTTTTTTTAAAAATCATAAATTTGACAAAAGTACAGACTATGAACAAGGGGTTTTTTCTAAAATAATTTTTCTAATATGGGGGCCCGTCTAGTAGCTAAATACCTAAAAAAAATTTATAGTTGCAAGTTTGCCCTAATTATTTTATTTATTGTTAGTATAATTATTTGCACTTAGAGGTATTAGTGTTGTATTCAATTTTAAACATTCTTTTTTCGTTTCCAGGGTTAATAAAATACTTTATTCTACAAAAAAATTTAACAATAACACTGGTTACATTTCATTTTCTATTCTTTTGTAATGCAAAACAGACCATTAAATTATTGTACCAGCGGATTGTATTATGAGAAAGTCCTCCACAATTTAATTCTATTAATATGAAAACTTTTTAATTAATTATTTAAAAACTATTTTTTGCAGGATCTACTAATTGATATGTTTTGTTTTATTTATTGTAAGGAGTTAGATATGCTTATTTGAGTACTAAAATAAATAGTGATCAATATAAATACACTTAAAACTCGCAAAGCCAATTTCTTTAAAAGAAATAAAAATTTAATTTAGTAAAACCCGTTATTTGTAATGAAAAGTATACTGGCGCGCATTAATTACAGTCCCGACGCCAAAGGAAACCAATCGAACGCGGGCATTTTTAAAAGAAATATAATTTTAATTCTTTTAATAGGTTCTTGTTAGGTTTACTCGCCAGGAAAGTTTTTTCCCAATGGGACCCTGGGTCCTGGTCTAACATGGTAAAACATGAATCCGCCAAAAAAAAGAACATATCTTTATTCTTTTTTTGGATATTTACCAAATCGACAGGGTCGTAACTTTAGAGATATACGGGGTCACTAATTTTATTAAAAATGGTATTGAAGTTATTTAAGGAAATATTGAAATAACGACAAGGTATTAGGAAGATTTTTTAAAATCTTAT
>JAHBCN010006925.1:46216-112474 GCA_019359885.1 Listronotus oregonensis
AACTTTTTTTGGGTAAATACTTTTTGGACCGCTAGATAACAGTTAATGCACACCATTTGAATGTTTAGTAGGTAGTTAATTCAGTGCGAGAATTTTTTTTTAAAGTTTAGTCTGATAATATCAATGCATCTGCAGGTATGGCTTAGGCATGTTTAAGAAGATGTTAAACAACTATATGACATAAACTTATTAGTATTATAAAGTAAAATCAATTAATTTATTTTTTCAACTTTTTTAATATAACATTGAAATATAAAATACACAATAAAAAACAAAGAAAATATACATCGGGCACTTTCAAAATTAATTCTTTAAAAATTATAAATACAATTAAAAAAAAAAAAGTTGTAAAAATTGCAGCCTTTACCAGAAAGTTAGGTTAAATTGTATCCCACTAAAAACAATTATGTAAAATAAGTGTCATGTTCCTATCTAAAAATCTCGGTCTCTTAAAGTACTGAGATCTAAAATTAGACCAACTTCTGTTCACAGTTTAGTTTCTCTCTTTTTTGACTTGGCAACTTTTTTACTGATTTGTCTATGTTAATGAATATATTTTTTAATAATACAAATAGTTTTTATTACTAATTTAAGTCAGATTATACAAAACTTGACAAATAAAAAAAGTGGAACAAAATTGTGGAAAGAACATGGTGTTTTAAAACTCAGTACCTACTTTACAGTATTGTTTTTGACGTCATCTGTTCTCTTTTTTTCTGAGTCCAGTGAATAGAAAAAAATGACGGGGGATCTCATACCGTTTTTCTCAGTATACTTTTCTCTGTGGGTAGAACCTTTAGACTGAATTATTTAGTATGAAAATTGCTCATTTTAATATCCCTTAAATTGCGTCTCGGTCTGCGGTATAAAAGAAAAATGAAGAAATTTTCCTTCTTAAGTAAATATAATTTTTTCTTTATATTAAATTAAAAAAAAACACTTATGACCTCAGAAACTTAGGTTTAATCAGATTGCTAACTTCGAAAAAATACCCCTTAAATATAAAATATTACTGCCTCATTTTCAGAGTCTTCCGAGTAAAAATGTGCAGTTTTCAGAATTATTATTTTACTTGTGTCTTAAAACGCACTAAATTTCAAGTTTCTATTCCATAGGGAAGTGCCCTATACTCTTGGTGAGTCATTAAGTGACTTAGTCAGTAGTAAAATGGACCATTTTCAAAATCGAATATTTTAGAAACCACTTAGTATAACTCTTTAATTTTTTTTACATGTAATTAGAATACTCATCTGAATTTACATGCCATTTCTCATAGCTTTATATAAAACGATAATAAAGTAATGTAGGAGGAAAACAGGCCGAAAAATTTCGTGTAATATACACATTAAGTGCGTCAGGCCTGGCGCACTACTAATAAAATTATCTAATTAACACAGTGGTAGACCCAAGAAATTTTGATATATTACAAAAACAAGTTAACTACCAAAATGCGTTGGCACACGAATGATTAATAGTTCCAATAGTTATAACATTGCAATCTGTCGAGATTTCTCGCCTCTCGACACGTCTCTTTTATTCTCTTGTAGTCTTTCGACGAAGATTTTGACGCAAAATGGCAAAACAATTATTGTGGGCTTATACAGGGTGCCACAGATTCAAGTGCATGCATGGGGATCTCGGAAACCGTACGAGATAGGAAGTCGGTTAAATTATTGCATAGTTGCGCATTTAGGTGCCTAACAACATGCCGTTTAGAAAGTTGTAAAACTCCGAGTACTTCCGGAGATATCCGGAAAAAAAGAAAACTCGCAGATTTCCTTTTTATTTTTTTCTGACGTTATTTAAAGAGATATGGAAAAAAAATACATTTTCTCATGGCCACTTTCTAAGCCCTACAAAACAGCGTTGAGAGATTTTCCGTACGACGTTTCGTTTTTGTTAAACCATCATCAACTTTATTTTTTTAAATACGGCACTTAATTGATTATTGAATTTTTTTAAAGCAGTAATAATCCCAATTACAATGATGTATAACACTTAATATTTTTCTGTTAAATAAACTTATTTTCATAAGAGACAATGAGTTAGACAAGGAACGCACATCATTTCTTATAGGGGCGTTCCATATTTGTTAATAAATATTAAGTGTTATAGATTTTTGTAATTGGGATAATAAGGGGTTCAAAAAAAAAAAATAAAAAACCCAGGTCCGTATTTAAAAAAATAAAGTTGATGATGGTTTAACGAATACGAAACGTCGTACGGAAAATCTCTCAACCCTGTGGTGGTTAAAAAATGGCCATGAGAAAGTGTCTTTTGTTTTTCCATATCTCTTTAAATAACGTAAAAAAAAAAAATAAAAACAAAATCGGCAAATTTTGGTTTTTCCAGGATATCTCCGGAAGTACTCGGAATTTTGCAACTTTCTAAAGTGAACATGGTTAGTTACGCAAATACACAACTTTGCCATAATTTAACCGACTTCGTATCTCTTACGGTTTCCGAGATCCTCATGCATGCACTCGAATCCGTGGCACCCTGTATAAAAATGAGATTTTCAAATTAGAATTAATAAGAATATAAAGTATGTGTAATAAAAAATAATAATATTTATAAGTCCAGCATAATTTTTACTTATTACTATTCTGTGTAATATATAATTTAATTAAATAATTAATATGCATAAGGTTGCATCAACACGTGCATTATTTTTTCAGACAGGAAGACCATCGGAGAAACTGTAAATAGTGGTCATAAAATATTTTACAATTGTAATTTTATCGTAGGGATGTCTTTAACCTGTCTAGGTATACATTCTATTTTCTGTATAAGAAATTCAAAGTCATAAAGGGTATTCCCTATTAGATAACTTATTGGAAGTACCTACTAAAAATGTTTAATGCTCTTTTGTAAAAATTAACACTATGAAAATATGATTTGTATTGTTTTGGCGAGTTCATTTATTTCAAATAAATATTATTTGGAATTCTCGCCGAAAAATCAACTTCGGTTAAAGTCACAAGGTCCAGACTGGTGTACACACAGTAAATAAAATCTAACCAGATTTACCTAAAAATACCTTTAATTAATTATAAAAGTAATAGAGAAGGTATCAACGTTTCGGTAACAGATCTGCTACACTTTTTAAGACAGAAAACAAATTGAAAACTGTACAAAAATTAAATATGGTTTAAATAAAAAGTAGTTGTATATGATGAAACAAAATATATATTAAAAACATATAATTTCAAAAAAGTTGAGTGAGTTTGTCTTTATGCCAACATGCGTAAATTAAAATTTCTTTTCAAATTTTTTCTTATTTAAAAAATAAAAAAAATATCCTAAGTGAGAGGTTACCATCTCGTTGATGCTAGAATGTTTTTAAAAAATCTTTATTATCGCATCTAGTTTTTTTTTTATTATTCTAAACTATTTAAATTTACAAGGTATTACAAAATGTGCTGGTATAGCCTATTTAAAATAAGCAATAAAAAACAAGCATTTTTTTAGTGATGCCTTTAAAACGTATGCTTTGCGTTTTAAAGAAAATATATGTTAATTTTCTAAATCCTTAACACCAATACACTTTTAACTTTTTTTTAATTTTATATACTTTTTAATAAACCGCAAAAGTTTTTTTTAATATTTTAAACCATTATATTAATAATGCCTAGACTTTTAGAATATGCAAAAACTTCTTAAATTAAAGAAAAAAATAGTTTAGTATATTTAGACGTCGCTAAAAAAGACATGGACTAACTGCACCAATACACCTGTACAAGGTCTTTGATTATATTTACGTGGCTTCTGAGGCCAGAAGAAAAAAATGTTTTATATAAAAATTGTAGGATTTTTTCCATATTATCTTTTAAAATTATCAGTAAAAAAATATCGCAATAAAAAAAATGGAAAAATATAGGCTACTTAAACTTTTTTAAATGAAACACCTTGTATAATATGTGCTACAACGAAAGATCTTTTTTTTCGATTTCATATATATATATATATATATATATATATATATATATATATATATATATATATATATATATATATATATATATATATATATATATATATATATATATATATATATATATATATATATATATATATATATTGAAGATATTTGGATGAACTAATTTTGATATATATATTTATATTAAATTATATAATAACTTACAAAAATATATTTTATATTATATATCAATATAAATATATATGGAAACAGTAAAATTGCTATGTTGCTAAATTTGGTGAGGGTTTTATATATATATATATATATATATATATATATATATATATATATATATATATATATATATATATATATATATATATATATATATACAGGTAAATGTATAATCCCTAATATTATTAAATATTCAAATTGGAAAAAATGTTTAATACAAAAATAATATGGTTTTGCTGCTCTATATTTTGCGAACAACGTATACAGGGTGTATCATAAAGACCGTACGAGAACAAAGTTAATTTTTAAATTAATCTCTATATTTTTTGTTACATTTTCGATATCTACATAAAATTCTAGATATTTTTTATCTAACATCATCCTATTATTCAATGTTTACATGAGATATTCTCATTTAAATACGAATTTAATGAAAAAATCCGCTCATCTCTCAATGTTGTTTTACGTTTCTATGGTTTTAGTAGAGTGACAAAACACCCATAGTAATAATTAATAGGTAATTAGATATCACATGATGAGAAATAGGTAAAACCTTAAACAAGAAAAAACGATTAAAACAATTTTTTTTCAGATTATTAAAACTGTCAATATGACATTTTTATTAATCTCTATAGTATGGTTACTATGCAACTCTCAACAAACCGCTGAAACTGTGGACCAATAATGTATATTAACGTTTATTGATTACAAAAAACTAAACATTCCTGTTAAAGTAAAGGAAGACTTGTTGGTAAATAGAATTTTATTTAAAAACTTTGGATCCTGCTGCATAAACCTAGCTTTTTCTTATGTTATGCATACTTAGGTCGGTCCTGCATGTTTTGTTCAGGAAGATTCTCAACGGACATAAATTTATAAGGATAAAATTTGTAAAATTTTAAGGATAAATAAATTTTATAATCTGTTTTATTAAGTTCAGATGCCGCATCCAAGATTAATATTTCAGGATTTTCTAAAATTATTAAAAGTAGTTAGTGCTACTCCAATAGACTATTAGTATTATAATTATCTTGAAAAAACGAGGATATCCAAACTTTGTTTTCATTTCGTGCTGCAGCCCTTTTCTTCATTTTAAAGCTTTTTTGTTCAATAAACTTTCTTACTATTAATAGTATCTATAGATGGTACCCCTTGTTAAGGATATAATAAGTAATATTTCCTTTGCACTGTCGTCACATTATTATTGTTACCATAAAAAAGACGCATAATAGCGATTTTTTTGTTCCTCTGGATAGCCCATTGACAAAAAAGCAATACAAACTACTCCTAATAGTTAAAATGATAAATTTTAACTTTTTACAATATTAATACGCAAATTCATTAAAACAATTTTATTGTTTTCATAGCTTTTTTGATACTAATATGATTTTTTAAAAATTTATTTATATTTTAAGCTTAAATATCTCAAAAATGGTTCATCCAAATATCATCAATGTATATATATTTAAAATCAGAAAAAAAGAACTTTTATTGTAGCGCATTACATACGGAGTGTTCCATTTAAAAAAGTTAAAATTGCCTATATTATTCCATTTTTTTATTGCTATATTTTTTGGATAATAATTTCAAAAGATAATATGGAAAAAAAACCTACAATTTTTATAGACAACATTTTTTTCTGTCTTCAAAAATAAATGCTCCAGAAGCCACGTAAATATAATCAAAGACCCTGTACTATACATGACTTGCAAAATAATAGGTTTTTTCTTAGCAAATAAAATATTTGTTGTGATTGTGACAAAATGCCGTATCTTCGTCATAAATAAATTGTTTTTTTTTAATTTTTCAAAATCTGGCAGCTAATAATTTTCGTTACTTTGCAAATCTCTAAGTAAAGAAAAAATGCAAACGATTGTTATGGCTATGGGATACGTGCAGCCATCAAACTAATTGGTTAAAAGTCCTTGTAATAAGAAATTCAAAAGGTATGTTAGGATACGGATATGTGCTATTCCAAGACGATTTATTGGTATTAAAAAGATACAGTCTGCTTTTAATGGGTTTAAATTCATCTATCTCTATTATAAAGATTATAGACAACTCTTACAGAAAATTATGAAGTTCATCAAGTGTACAACTGGCAGCAAACTCTTTTACAAAAAGTTAGATCTTTTTTTGTTATTAAAGATTAATTCATCTTTAAAAGGGACGGAAAGAGTTTTGGTGAAAATATTATAACTTGCTTAAAACTTCTCATAAATTTAGAGCAATAACCTATTACGTTTAATCTAAAGGTAGCAAATACTTAATTTTATAATATATTTTGGTTTTACTGTACTAACCACATTAGCAAATGATTGCGCGTTCTGCTTTGCCAAATATAAGTACCTAAGTGATCGTGCTACTCAAAAATTTGGTAAACTCCTTTGCTCTGATCCACGGACTTCTTCACCTAAAAGAACTTAAATATAATTAGGCTAAATAATTATTTTTTTTCAGCCCAAGCTGATGCGGAAATCTCCAGGGCAACAGGTCGATCGGATCCAGATAGCAGACCTTCCCATCTAGCTGACGTCATCGGCAAACTAATATCAGAACTTAGTAATATGTTTCAAAATGGCATCTCTGGATATTTTAAATCTGCAAGAGAAGCCGATGATGAAGATGTAAATGATATAGATGATGATTTGACCGACGCAACTTCCAGCGATTCCAACGGAGGTTTGTAATTAAGAATATTATGGGTGAAGGTTTTGCTTTTCATGTTCACTACCTTGTGTGTTAGAGTAGTTAAATGTTGTCTTTGTGTTTTTTTTTTGTTTTAATGCAAATATATTATAAAAATATGTTTTTAATATATGAATAAATAATATACACTTTATAACAAAATATATTTGCATTAAAAAGTTACTATTTATTCATCCAAAGATATCAAAATATTTATATTAACATAACATAACTATTTAATCTTTCTAGGCATATCATTGTTTTCATCATATACATTTCATAATATGCATTGCATTTTAAAATTCATTAAAAAAGCTGTAGTCCAAAAAATTAAATTACATACAAATCAAACATAATCCTAAGTTTTGCAGTATCTTATATATTTTTTCTGATACATTATTTTTAATGGAAAAAAGTTTAATACAGGAGTCAACATTTATTTAATTCTAAAATGTAATTTAAATACCAACTATTTTCCCTGTAGTAAACATATTATAAAGTATGTTTCTTTAAAGTGCACAAAATATTGAAAAAAAGATTTATTCTTCGTATAATTACAACTTTTATACAATATGTAATTTTTTAGATTTCCATTAAAATTTACAACAAAATTTTTATAGGGGATCGTGTATCGCGACTGATTTAGTTCAGGTTTCATATGAAGAAAAATATTTCTTAAGAAAATTTTTTTTTTCTTAAAAGTCTCTTTTTATAGTCACAAAATACAAATCAAACTTTTAATACATCTTAGCATATACATGGTAAGTGCAAAATAGCAAACATAACATAAAGAGAAAACTACCTTTTTTATAAACATGTGTAATAATATAAAAACTTCATTAGAAAAAAAAGATATTTTTTAATAAGCAATAAACATTTTTTTTTAACTTACCTCGTTGTGTAAATGTCAGAATCCCTTATAAATACTATACTTGTAAATATAAGGAGACGCAAATACTTTTAGCAGTAATATATTTTTTTGGAAATTAAAAATAAAAAAATATTCTACATGGACTGCAACTTATGCTTGCCATTTTATAATATTTTAATTGTTTTTCGAATATTTTTGCCTTGGCAGTTACTTTAGAGCCCACTGCAGACTATAAAATTAAAACGATTTGACTTATTGCAAAAAACTAAAAATTAAAAAAAAAAATGTTTTGCACCAAGTCAAAGAGTTATTATTTTATAGCCTGCAGCAGGGTCTGAACTGTCTCGTGTCAGTAGGCCATAAATAAATAAAAAAACAATAAAAATGAATAAGACAAATTACAAATAATATTAACCAATTTGAAAAAAAATCTGAAAATTGTATAACATACAGGGTGCTCTTTTCATTTGTTGCAAAAATGTGCACCAATTACAGATGTGGATGGTAGCAGACTAATTTATTCCCAAATGTTATGTATACGGAATATATTTACTTTTAAGATTTTAAACGTTTTTTATAATAGACCGTCAGACTAACGAAGAAAAAAGGGACCAATTGTACACAGTGAATATTGACTATGCGATCATTTATTCAGATGTTTTACAGGGCGACTGCGGTTTTAATCGATATATGCTCAATTAATAGCCTTTCAAAAACTTTAATTTAGCACACTAAGTACAATTGTTCCGAAACGACCATTTTTTTTAAACAAAAGCCCTTAGGACGTTACACAAACAGACCTACAGGTATGCCGATAATTTCCCGCCATATTTTTCTTTCATCAAATTTCGTATGGTTTACATTACATACTCAGTATAATTTATTCCACAATGGCCATTTTTTGTACATTCCAGGTCTATTTTCTGATAAATAATACGCAGTCATTCTATAAAACATATCAATAAATGATTAGCGCATAGTAAATATTCACTATTTAAAAGGGCATACTGGGTACCATTGGACCCGTTTTTCTTAGACGGGCTATAACACATTCCACCAATGTGGACTCATCGATTTGTATTTTTAAGTACACACGTTTTTACATAAAACTAATATACAGTGTGTTTGAAAAAAGAAGGTGATTCCTCATTAAAAACTATAAAAAAGTTTCTGTAAATATGGGTCCAAAAATGCATAGTTTTTAAGATGCGGATCTTAAACACTCTGTAGCCGATTTTCTTGAAATTTGCCAGTGTTATTTTTAGTAATAAGGATCTAATAATTAAGGCCTTATTAAATTAAAATTATCAAGTCCAGTGGCGTCTCAGGAGACACCTAATCGAAGATAATTGTGAATTTTTTTTGTCTTTCGCATTTTTTTCTATCTGACTTTGCTTTCGAGAGGAAAATTTAAAAACAATGCATTGCAAGTCTCTGGACTTTGGTAATACTTAACTCTAGTTGCAAATTATTGAAATTTAATTTTTTTAAGTTATTTTTAAATGAGGTCCAAGGACTTGCAACAAGTTGGTTTCATTTTTTTTTCTCGAAAACGAAGCAAGATAGAAAAAATTATTAAAAGAAAAAACAGTTGTATTTTTAGTTTTATATATATATATGTATATATATATATATATATATATATATATATATATATATATATATATATATATATATATATATATATATATATATATATATATATATATATATATATATATAATATTATAAAGAAGGTCAGCGATGTACATTTTTTTTACAATTACTTTCGACAAGGTGTTCCTTGAGACAGAAGGGAATTAATAATTTAAAGCTAATTAGCCCTACACACGGACAAATTTTAAAATGGACTATAAGGTATTTAAGATAATTACAAAATACCTATTATTTCAAACTATGCATCTTTAGACCCATATTTATGAAAACTTTTTTTATATTTTTCAATGATTAATCACCTCTTGAAATTGGGTCGTGCATTTTTTGAACACCTTTTATTTTATTATATGTGTGAGAATAAGCATAAATACTATATTTGCAGAAGCCCGCAGTAAAAAGAAAAAGAAGAAACCAAAGCTCTTAGCCTTTCTTAAACTTTTCGCTCTTGGTGCGGTACTCTATAAAAAAGTCTGTCTTATTTTAAAAATCTTTAACTCAGCTTTACAATTTAAATTCTTTTTACTTGCTCTTGCTGGCTTCTTGCTTCACCTTGTTAAACTATGGGCAACTCTAAAAAAAGACCATAATCCTGCCAAGGTTATTTACTACGAACATGCGCAACACCAACATCACTATGGCCATGAAGAGGATGGGCATGGGCTCTGGGGAAGAGCATTTAATGAAGGAATTAACTTTACCGCTCCGGATTTAGCGTATCATGCGCAAGCGCCCTATTTGGTTGTTGCAGTTACGGATAGTATATTATAGTTTTTACATAAATGTAAGACATAACGTAAGGGATTCTAAATTTACCAACGATCGTTACTGTCAGACAATATTTTATTGTTTTGATAAATCATTATTTCTACCAAAAAAAGTTTTTTTGCAAGATAACATATACAGGGTGTCCCAGAATATGTGGGCAATCTCTCGGAATCTAATAGAAAACCTAAAAATATTATAACAATTTCCCATAAACTTTTTTCCTACGACCCTCCCCTAGAGAGATACAGGTACATAACGGACGCCCTTAGAAATCGTTTTCTTTAATAACTTTTAAAATACTGGGCGTAATTTTTTTTTTAAATAAAGGCAACAAGATAGGTCTTCTTAAAATGAACCCATTAAATCATATTTGGCTTCTTAAGTTTGCCAGGGACGGACTAGCTCTGACACAATAATAGCAATTTTTGTAACACCCTGTATGATAAAGGCTGAACAATATTATTTTGGATAACTGACAGCAACTAAAAAAAAATATTCTTGATTGACATCCATAAAATTAACTGTTTACGAGAAATAAAATATTATGGTTGGTAAAGCTTTTTACATTATACAGGGTGTTTTTTAATTGGACGTCAATATTTAGGAAGAAAATTTTTGAGTCCATTTTAAGAAGTAAACTTCATATGAACGTATGTCCTAAAAGTATTAACTTTTGAGATACAGCGTGGTAAAATTTTCAAAAATAAATAATTTATTATTAATAACTGTAATACCACTTTAGATATTTTAAAGAAATTTGGAATACATTTGCTATGTATCAAGAAGCAATTTTTATTTTACCACACTTTTTTATTTCCACCAGTGGCGTTCATACAGAATTTGACCTGCCTATTTTGGCAGAAACTGATGGTACTCCACTGATTTCTCTTAAAATTAAAATTGTTTTTGAAATCCCCAATCATTTCTAAGCAAAGTTGATTACTTGATTTTTTCAATACGATGACGGTTTTCGCTTAAAAAAATAAAAACAGTTTCTCTGCATGATCATAACAATATTGGTAAAAAATATCACCATGCAGAAAAATATCTACATTTAATTTTTCTAGGTGAAATCTGTACGTCGACAAAAAAAAAATTAAGGGATCAAATCTGCTTATAATTTTTTGAGTCTGACGCACGGTTTTCACTAGAAAATTAAATTAAATTAAATGTAGTCTAAATATGTCTCTGCATGGTGATATTTTTTACCGATATTGTTATGATTATGCAGATAAATAGTTTTTTTATTTTTTAAGCGAAAAACCATCTGAAAATAACAAAAATCAAGTAATCAGCTTTTGCTAACATTGATACAGGGTGTAAAAAATAATTTTAATTGTAAGAGAAATCAGAGGCCTACCATCAATATCTCTGCCCTACAATCTAAAAACCTAGTAACTCTTAAAACAACTTTTTCGGCAAAGTCGATCCAAAGTTTTTAAAATGTGCTTGCCTGTTTTCGATAACTTAAAATATACACCGTATAGAATTTTTTCTTCTCTTTCAAAATACCGAAGAAAATCTTGCATTTTGTACGTATAAAAATAGTAATTCTATTATTTTAGCGATTTTTAATTATACGCTATTTATAGATATGCAAATTAAAAACATAGTAACTCGAATTAGAAGTAAAATTAACTGAATTTACTTAAAAACATAGTATATAGATTTGGTGAAACTTATTAGGCAGTAGTCTACTGATAATAAAACTGGTTAGTCTACTAAAACATTAGATAATTTTATAAAAATGTATATAAAATCCTATTTAGTAGATATAACTATTATTAGTTACAAAAACACTATTATAAGTAATATAGCAAAACAGCCTGTAAAATACAATGTTTAACGAAAAACTATAAAAAACGTTATTATATTATTTATATTATATAATGAAGTTACTTTTGATAAATATTTAAATAAAAAAATTAACCACTGTAAGTTATTAATGATTTATTAGACTAAAAGGTAAATAAACAACCAGAAAAAAATAGGCTTTGGTAATTCACAACTTTGAAAAATAAAGGCAAACAATAATAGATGTTTTTATGGTATGCAGCCCAAAATCATAAATACTAGCTGCAATTTGAGCTAAGATCATCGTTATGAACTTGGCAAACAGGAAAAAAATATTTGCTCTCGGGAGGCATATGCAGTAGTAGCTCACCTGATTGCTTCTTCAAAATTGTACTGATTTAATCTCGTTTGATTTTGGAAGAGCGACGCCCTTTTTCGTGGAATACATCCATTTTGAAAAGGTTTAAAATGTTCGGCATGCAAACTTATAACTCGTTTAATTTGTTTTAAGACTTAAGCAATTTTTTAAGATCCTTAAAATCAGTACTTGCTATCTTATTCCATTTTTTGCCTAATTTGACCATGATTTACATAAGCTTTCATAAAAATGTGGCCAGGCTCAAAATATTTAAAAGTTATGTTCCAGGCATTGACAAAACTAGACAAGCAGTAAAAGAATCCAATTTTTATTTGGGCCGTACAATTATTAGCCCAAAAAATGGCATCTTTTGTTTTTGTATTTAGCCTAATTAGAGCGTTGTAGTATGCAGATACAACATCTGGACCATTTCTTCCCTTGATGGCCTCATGCCACAAGATACATTATTCTGACTTTTAGGTTTTAATTTTTCGAAGGTTTCGGAAAACTGTGAGTCTGGTAACAAATGTCTTATGGTCATTTTAGGCAACAACAATATCTTTTGTATGTCTAATAGCGTAAAGTTCCCAATCATCATCCCATAATTTTGTTATACCAGTATAACATTTTCTAGCACTTGTATACGCTTTTCTTGTGAAATTGTATTGATCACAGATAGAACATGATTCAGTATTATTTATCTCATTTGAAGATAAATTTAGATCGGATTTATCGACGTTTTTCTGTTTTCTGCAGAATTGCAGCAAGTACTTCAGTTTCATCTGGCTTGTTATTTAATACTGGACGTTAACTTGTTAGTCATGGGAGTGTTGTAGATCGAACAAAGGCAGCACATACCCTCTGTGTGGGAGCTGTAAATCCAATATTTTTTTCTTTCTCAAAAATTTTCGGTGAGTCTCGTAACTTACAGGTTTATATTTTAAAACAAAATCCTTATGCATTTGATGTATTGTCAAACCAGATGGTAAATACCTTCTGTGCGGAGCGTGCATTATGTAATGGGATATTTACAGGTGGTAAATTGATATGTTCTTTAACATTTGCATAATTGCTTTAGAAATATTTTTTCATTTGATCTCACTTTTCTTTCCTCTTGTCTTGTAGACAAAAAGGCA
This sequence comes from Listronotus oregonensis, assembly GCA_019359885.1. Taxonomy (NCBI): domain Eukaryota; kingdom Metazoa; phylum Arthropoda; class Insecta; order Coleoptera; family Curculionidae; genus Listronotus; species Listronotus oregonensis. The sequence continues at coordinate 59,638 of JAHBCN010006925.1, forward strand.
TGTCATTTATTATTCTTGTAATAAAATTTGTTATGGAACCATCAGTTTTAAAGCCAAGTGTATGGATAAACATTGTTTTACATACTGACAGCATTTAGTAGAGCCGATGTACTTATCATTGAGGCATTTTTTTTGCACAACATTCTCTGGAACTATAATTGACTCTTAGTAGATAACTAGTTTGGGCTGTAGGTTTCATTATTTTCTGCCAAATTGGAAAATTTCATGTAATGAAGAGGCAAGTTATAAAAGATAGTGAATCTTTTGTTTGTTTCTGCGTTAACTTTTCAGTATTTGACATCTCTTTTTACTATAAACTTGTCAAAAAACAGTTGTCTTTTTCCATAGTTGAAGTCCTTTACACTAAATAATTTTTTTTCGTTCATCGGCGGACAGTTTTTCAATACACTTTTTTCTGCATTTTGATTCATACAAAAAGGTAAAGTTCCAGTTTGCCTTTTATTTTATTTTTATTTGAATCTATTTCAAAGTTTAATTTTTATTTGTTTTCCTACTTATTTCTTCTCAGCAACATGATTTCTTTATAAGTTGGAGTTGGTTCCTTGTCCGTCTCGATTGATTTTTTTGGAATAATATGTTTGTAATATAAAAATTAAAAATATAATGAAAAAGTTTATTACGATACATACCGTTTTTTATCCTGTAAAATCTCAAAAATTTTATTCGCCGCGATTAGAGTATCTCATCGTTGAAAGTTTAGCCTAAACTAAATAAACGCCCGCCTTCTTTTGACTTATAAGTAGTAAATCTAGTTAACACCACTACTTTATACTGCCATGAGAACACCAATCATATTGTGTTAACTAGACGTACTACTCATTTCTTATAAATATTTTGTAGTACGTTTTAGTACCTAGAGTTGCTAGGTTGTTTAATTGTTTTACTGATATGTTTTTATATCCAATAGAAGTTACTAACACCAGTTTTGTAAAATTAAATGTAAAATAACATAACTCTATTTACTAGGTTTTTAGTTCGTAAATTTAAAGTATAAAAGCACTACATAAAGTTACTATATTTTTATTTGGGAAGTTAAAAAAAATATTTCTATGATATGAGTTACTAAATTTTTTTGTTTGTACTTTTTATTTGACGATTTAATTAGATAAAAGATAAAAGTAACTCGACATACTAAAATAGATATGTTTAGTAAGTCTACTTACTAAAGGTTAGATCACAGTATCTTTGTAACTAATGATCAGAATAATTGTTAAAAATAGCCAGCGAGAGAGGCTCAGTCTAATGATCTCAAATATTTAAACAGAGCAAAAACATAGTAAGTCGAGTTACTAGGTTTTTCGATTGTAGGGCAGATCTGTCAAAATAGGTAGGTCAAATTCCGTATGAACGCCACTGGTTAAAATAAAAAAGTGTGGTACACTAAAAAATGCTTTTTAATACATAGTACATGTATGCCAAATTTCATTAAAATATCTTAAGTGGTATTACATTTATTAATAATAAATGATTTATTTTTGAAAATTTTACCACCCTGTATCTCAAAAGTTAAGACGTTTAGGACATACGTTCATATGAAGTTCTTTTCTTAAAATGGACCCAAAAATTATTTTTCTAAATATTGACGTTTAATTAAAAAACACCCTGTATAATGTAAAAAACTTTACCAACCATAATATTTTATTTCTCGTAAACAGTTGATTTTATCGATGTTAATCAGGAATACCTTTTTTTTAGTTTAAGGTTAAAGCTATTTAAAAATAATATTGTTTAGCCGTTATCATACAGGGTGATAAAAAAATTGTGTCAGAGCTAGTCCGTCCATGGAAAACTAAATAGGCCAAATATGATTTAATGGGTTCATTTTAAGAAGAGTTATCTCGTAACCTTTATTTTTAAAAAATATTAAATTACGCCCAGTATTTTAAAAGTTATTGAAAAAAAAAACGATTTCCAGGGGCATCCGTTATGTACTTGTATCTCCGTAGGGGAGGGTCGTAGGAAAAAAGTTTATGGGAACTTGTCATAATATTTTTAGGTTTTTTATTAGATTCCGAGAGATTGCCCACATATTCTGGGACACCCTGTATAACGTAATTAATGATACCAAAAATAAGTTGGGAAAAAAATTAAAATATTATTTTCAGGAGATACTAAGATAATTTAATAGGTAATACATTCCGATAACGGCGTTGGTAATTTCGAATCACTTAGCATTTATGATTTTTATATTCCAGAATTTGGTTGGACATAAATTTTGCCAAAATAGTTTTTCGGAAATAAGTTTAAAGTGTTGTGTAAAAGTGTTTTTATTAAAACAGGTAGGTGTATTCTGTAATGTTTTAAGCATGTATACAACATTTGCATGGATCATTCATACACAAATTACAGATTACACCAATAAATTAATCATGTTAAGTATACAGTCATTATAATATCATCCATAATAAGCATGTTTTAAAAACGAGCATGTAAGGTATGATAAAATACACAATAGTTTTTTTACCATACTAAACAACATTTTTATACCAGCTTTGAAAGTACACACAACATGAAGAAGTTGGGGTGTTGTTACTACACTAACACAATTATAATATTTTAAGCACTCGTTAGTTTTTGAGCGGTTAAATTTAGGTAAATTTTTGTGATTGACCTAAGTTTGATCGTTGATTGAATTTTTCAATCAACGGTTTGATGAAACACGGTGTTTATAAATTTAACGTAAAATTAACTAATTTGACTTTCAAAAAAGAATATTACAAGATAAAAAATAAATAATTAGCAATTAAATGGTTGGAGTAACATAATTTCCAATAAAATTTGAAAACGATAAAAATATTAAGGCCCCATGAGGTTTTATTTTTTAAAATGCATTTTAAATAAGTTGTTGAGTATCTTAGTATATTATTCTTAAATTAAACCCCTTTTAAAACACTGTCATATTAAAATAACTCCTATTAACTATTAAACTAGCTGCATGGTGTAGATGGTACAGGACTATCCAATGAGGACTAAAGACTCCATTCTTTTGACTCTATCTGTATTCTTATAAAGAAGCTGAATTCCGCCGAATTCGAAAATGATAAATGAAAAACTGTTAAATATCAAAGGAAGCTGCTAGGGTTCATTTTGATTTATATATTTTATTAAATAGAATGCCTTAATTTTTTTGTAATTATCCTATTCTTCGTATATCTTTTAATCTAAAATGAGATATTTTTAATTTTCAAACGTTTATTTACTGCACGTTTAATTTTAAAATACCTGTTTATCCTTTGGCGGTAGTGTGTTTCAGACAACTTAAAATTCAAGTTTTAGAATTTTTTATATTTTTCAGGAATAAAATACAAGAATAAATTTGAAAACATATAGGTACCGGGTGGTGCGTCGCCGAGCGAAACATAGGAAAACCCATGTAAATTTTAAGGGGGTTAATTATTGGCTCGCCTGTACATTTTACAGAAAAAATGTAAAATAACTTTTTTAAGAGACCCATCTGACAAACCCTCGTGCCAAGTTTCGAAAAAATTTAATAAGCGAATCTCGAATTATTCGAGCAGGTAAAACAAAACAGTCACCAGCCACCAGCAAACAATTTGTTATAAGGCTTTGTCAAATCTGACGTACAGCCGAATACAAGGAATGTTTTTATTTTCGTTTCATCAATCTCACCACAATTACATTGAAAGTAAAAGACACGTTAACATTATTTTTTTATCAAACCTTTTATTTAATGTAACAATTATGTTTAACTAATAACAATTATTACTATAGATCATTAAAAAAATAATTTTATCATACTAGAATTCAATTATACGAATAGCAGTATCTGAAATATTTTCAATTTATTTTCCCATCAAGCCTATCTGGTCCATTTCAACCATTAAACATATTGTCAGTAAATTCGAGTCCAAAGCCATCGCAATAAATAATTGTAAATGTTTAACTTAGAAGATCGAAAATAGATCCGAAAAAGAGAGAACTTAACTCTTAATATTTTAGTAGGTGTGGAAAAATAAAATGAAATAAAATACAACAACCCGCCCCGCATTACCGCAGTAAGGCTAGATACTCTAAGCGGTCGCCCTTTATCTCAGAGGCACCGTTGGAGACACCTGTTTAAGGCACAGGATGTCATACACTCATCAGCACGGTATGCTAACACCTTGAGTTAAGCCTTGTGTTCATCTTAGCTTCGGATCCCGTTCCATACGCTAGCCAAAAGAGTTGCCGATAACCAGCAACTCTAGCGCATGTTCCAAAAGATCCTACTGGGCCCAACCACGACGTCCACGTGTGAACACAGAGTTGGGTGAAATACTAGTAATCGACATATATTCGTTATTTGTCTTTTGTCTAAAGAAAATACCAGAGGCTGCTATATCAAAGCCAACTTAAATTTAAAATACACACTTTGAAATTAACCGACCATCTTAAAGACAAGTACACTATCTAAAAGAACACATACTTTGCTCCCATGTGATATAAAAAATACAGGGTGTTCCATTTATTGTTGCCATTTGAAATAAAAAAAAATGTAGTTATTTTTTAACACTCTTTATAATATTTGATCTAAATGTTATATACGTCTGATATGACAGTCTTTATGTTTTAACAAACATTGAAGTTCGTGGAATTAATAGGTTTGAAATTAGGTTAATTTAATTGCACCTCTGCATTTTTAAAAATATTGAAATATTTCATAAACTATAGTTAGACACTTGGTACTAATTATAAACATGGTGTTTTTGGGGGCAATCTAAAGCTGTCATAAAATATAGGGTGTTCCATTAAAAAAAATATAATTTCGATTTAAAATATCGCCAGTTGAATTTCTAAAAAAGTAAAATTATTTTATAATATAATAAACACTCTGTATAACATTTAATATTGATGCGATATACGTATGATGTGGCAAACAGTTTTTAGTGTTTTACCTAATTTGAAGTTTACTGATGCTGTAAATGACGTTTCATCAGTTCATAGGATTTTATAAGTTGTTGTCCTCGTCTTGCTCTCTTATCAGCATCGAAGCAACAAATCGGAAAATAAATCTTTTTGTTCTTGCCTTAGGAACTAAACGGAAAAGATAATATATAATTTATTGCCACATTTTTAAGACCCCTTTAAATTGTTCCATACCTGACCCTTCAAAGCCCTGGACTATCTTACCTCTCGTAGCACCTCAGGGAGAGAACTCGTCGGTATTTATAGTAAAATATTCAAGAAAGTCCCGATTTCTTATATTATATCTTCTTATATATTTCTTTAGGCATATTTCAATGTTTTTTTTTCAAATGGGGTCCTTATTCTAAAAATTGTATTCACTGAAACCTGTCTCTGGAAACTCTCAGAAAATCTTTCTATTCACTTTTGTTATATAGTTTTAGAATGCATAGCCATAAATATTTCATTTTTTTAACGGCAATTTTTTACTAATTCGTAAAAAATGTAAAAAAAAATAACTCTTTTAGTTGCCTGAATGAGCAGGTATCCGTATCAATCTGTCAGGTGTTAATGCCAAGGTAGACGAACATTTTCTCGATTTAAATGTGCAGAAAGTAGACGTTTTTGAAGTAAAAATATAATATTTCAGATCAAAAGATATACGAGGGATCGGATATAAAAAATATATCATTCCAATAAAAACTGTATTAATAAGACTTTTAGCAGTTTAATCTGATGTTCAATAATTTTTCAGTCAGTTTATGATTCGGCGTAAAAAGTATCTTAGTTGACTAAATCAATTTTTGTTTATAAAAGTATAGTTTGTCTCAAAATATACCGTGTTAGCTTTTGCCTTTATTTATGGATTATACCTGCCGACAACAATAAAAGTGCGGATTAGTAGGTATTAAAGGACGGAACATTAGGAACGGATAAAGATTTATAATTTATTTTTTATTTAGGTAGGTATAATATTAAAATTACATTAAGAAATTAAATATATGCAAAGTTTTAAAACATTTATAACTATATTATCTATATATAATTATATTTTTAATTTAAATATCTAAATCTAATTCTTTTTCATCATCAGAGTCATCATTGAGATTAATTACAATACGATTTATGTTGTTTTGGATAGAAATGTAAGTGTCCTCAATTTTTATATGTGCTGTACTGAATTTTTCCCGCTCTCAACTGGTATGTTAGTAATTACATTTTTTATCAAATTTATAACACTGGGACTTAAACTAGGTGTAACATTTTCTGCTCTGATCTTTTATTTTACTTAGTTCCACAAATGCTTTATGGGGTTAAACATACAGTGATATGGAGGAAGACGTAAGACAGTATGCCCAGCCTGTTCAGCCAAATTATCACATACATATTGTTTTTTAATTGCATATGAATTTAGGACTTTCAAAAGTTGCGCTTTTTTGTAACTGAATTTAAAATAAATATAATTTTCTAACAAATATTCCCGGATTTTAGTTTTTGAACTTGATGAAGCTGGTGCTTTCTGTAGCAGACGGCTGTGGTAGCTTGCGTTATCCATGACAATAACACTGTTGTTTGGAATATTTTTTAAAAGATAATTATGAAACCAGTTTTCAAAAAGTTTTGCACTTGTATCCTCATGATAATCCAAGATAAAATCCTTAACATTCTTTGCAGACAACAGCAAGCAGTTTGGAACAAATCCGTCTTCTGAACCAGCGGGTATTATGGTAATGCGTTTTCCTTTATTTGAAGGTGCTTTCGTCTCACAGTTTTGACTGGAATCAACCCATCCTTTGGATACTGTGTGGTGTGTATCGAACCATGTTTCATATTCATCAACGTAAATTATGGATCTGTTTTCAAACCTAAATCTTTTAATTTCCTGAAGGTGATTAAATCTCCAAGTGCGTAATCTTTGCGATTCCATTACTACTTGTCTTTTGTCTATTTTGCGGTATTTAAATCCCATTTTACAAACAACTCTATAAAGAGTGGTACGGCTAATATTTATATTGGTTTTGTCTTATTCTAGCTTCTTTTTCAGTTTTTCCAAGGTAGAAACAACTTTGCTTTCATAAAGACAATATATTTTCCTTCTTATTAGGTCCTGATCACTATTGTCTAAACGGTGAGATTGAAAATCACTACTATTTTTTCTTTTGTTCAATTCTTTACTAATAACAATAACCCCAATTGATGATATTGGAGTTTTTGTAACTAGACAAGTTTCTTTTAAAGCTTCTTGTTTAATTAGTCCTCTACTAATTAAAGTTTCATACACATTTTTCACAAGCTGTTTTACGTCTAATGACAAATGATTTCGACGCGACATAGTTTTATTCTTGTAAAACAACTTTTTCGAAACCGCCACTAAGATATTAGAAAAATATTTATATACCCAATGGTCAATACTGAAGAAATACCTGGCCCACCCCTGCAATTATAAAATAATGGGTTTACAAAATAACAATAGGTAATAAAATCGTTAAAGTTTTATTGGGGTATTGTCTGTCAAAAGCCATAGCGATATACTTTGAGACAGACTATACAGGTAGATTGAAAAAAGCAGCATATGTTCAATACCTCTGTACATAATTATTTTTACATTTCAGACTTAGTATCTTATTTTTGGCCCAAAAAGATTAAACTAAAGTTTTGTTGACCTGAAAGTATTAAATTTCTTAAATTTTAATATTAAATAAAAACTAGGATACCAACGTGGAATATATTTTGTTCTAGCCTGCACTATTGTATTCAGTAGGTCAAAATGTTTGTAGTAAAAAAGTCAATATTTTTAAAACATATAAACTTTGGCATGGGATATGGCATATTAAATATAATCACTATAGAAACAATCACAATCTTTTATATAGGTTAAAATAGATAAAAAATCTCCAGAATATTTTTTTGCATAAACCTATTAAAATCTTAATTTGAATTATTCCAGGTTTTTTAACCCGACTTTATAATTGGCAAGTAAATAAATAGGTTAGCCTGAAATATCTTCATTGCAACCAAGATTATATAATAATCTACTTTTATTTATTTTTAACAGTAAAAAGTGCACAAAGATAAATTAATGTAAATAATTCTACAAATAAATGGAATTATATATTTTTAAACACCCTGTATCTCTAAAAGCAGTTATCGTATTAACTTAAATATATGTATAAAGATATCTAAAATGTGCGGAAAATATTATAGTGAAAACAGAATACAATAATTATTACCAGCAGGTAACGCTATTATGGATTATTATACTTAGTACAATTAAAATGTATTTTCAGAAATAGTCTAATGGTAAAGCTTTATTTATATTACTAATAATAATTTTCTTTTCACTATACCTAATTTAACTCTATCAAGTGATTTTTAAAAGAGGCTACTCTATTGGTCATTTTTGCAGTTAAAGAAAAATAAAAATGTTTCATCATTTGCCAAGGACATATAATCACACTTGTCCATTTTTTATAAATTTGATTAAAAAAAATGCTTTTTATGGATGCTAGAGCCCCCAAAAGAGAATTCTCAAGATGGATATTGTCTCACATTTTTTAAACTAGTTTAGATAAATATACATATATTTTCTCAGCGTCAAAAGGTTGCAATGCCACATTTTTTGTTTAAAATCTCAAAATTTTTATGCAAGGCTCTCCATATTTTACATTTGTGGATTTAACGAATGTTTAACAACAATTTATATCCTATATATGCTAGTTAAATTGTATTTTTCATTAGAAACCAAAAATAACTAAATTGTCAAATAAACCTTTACCAACACAGTAATTTTAATTTAAAGCCTTAATGTTTAAATTGAAATAGCTTTTTAGGTAAGATATATTATTTTACCTTAATTTATCTTATCAGTGGTGGTTAGTGGTGGATCTTAGCTACAGTACTCTTATTCTATAAAAAAAACTCTTAAATATTATATTTTGTTGCATTTTTTTTAATCATCAAAAAAATGGGACTATTTCGATTTTGGTATTGGTATTCTAGTGAATGGGATCGCTTAGCTTAACAAAGCCCACTTCGATCTAGGAAGATCTTACATTAGTTGATCCCTTCCATTCCATAACCTTTCGTAAAGTTAAAAATGTTTCAGAGAGCAAGTTTTTTTTATTTTTTAGATATTTTAGCCTTTGGTGTATTAATTCCAAGCATTCGTATAGTATGTATTATGCTCTGCGTTTTCGCTCAATCTGACACAAAACCTACAGTGTTCTTTGTATTCCTAACTTCTTGAAGTATCATCTCAACGAGCCGTGTCTTGTCAGAAATTTAGTGACTATCCTGAGTTCATTTTGTTAAAGCTCTAATAGTATATTTATGCAATTGTGAGATGAATCTTTTTAGCCTCGAGTTTCTTTTTGCCTTGGTTCTATCTGATCTAACTCCTAAATAAAAATATTGAGATTTCACTTATAGATTCGGATAACTAAAAGCTACCTTTTTTTCTAGTTAACATAGCACATATTTAATTTAATTAAAAAACCACATTAATTAACTCTTTTAAACCAATATCGGTAACCTTGCTTGAAAAGGGTATCTTAATAAACTGAAAAATATACTAATTAATAAATAAAAGAAATTATTACTTCTGAGTAATTCAAACGTAAAAAAAATAGTTAAGTGGAAGAATAAAGAATTTACGACATTTATTTATTACCTTGCAAATACTCCGATTTTTTTACCTCTAAAAATAAATTTATTACAGTTTTAGGAGTACTTTTAAAAATCACCCAGTATATTTTTATTCTTAAGCTACTTACATCTAGTTTCTGTTTTCTCTTTTTTTTTTTTTAATGCCTTTAAATGCATGCGAACTATGTTTTTATTATGAAGTGATTATATAGCTTACGATTTTGTTAATTTGTTTACTTTGATACTTTCTACATGCTTAAATAATTGTTTTAAGTATTTCTTAAGCTAAGGTAGACAAAAAGTTATAAAAAGAAATAATTAGTATGATGTTGCATGTTAATTAATAGGATAAATTATTACTTTTGAATAATATTTTAGGCCAATGATTATGTGAATCAACGGATATCAGGTTGTCAGGAAAAGTTCTCTTTCACGTCTTAAAAACTATTTGGAATGTGTTAATAATATTTATTTCCAATCAGGCGGTTTTTAATCTTTCTCTAATTAAATAGGTACGAGTTAAGTCCTAAATGTCAAAGGACTAGTTTTTTCGTAAACCTTCCATATTCTTAAAAAAATATCTGGTATTTATTTAAAATCGCGACTCCACTTTTTTTTGGAATATAAAATTAACATGATTACTTTTTTGGAGTGGTCAAATATTTTTATTCGTAAAGTTTAGCAAAATAGAATATTTAAAAAAAATTAAACATTATTTTTTTTTTATTATTTTCTTTTCGATAAATCCAAAAATTGATGTTTAAAAATATTTTTTTTTAAATTCAACTGCTCAACAAAAAGATTGAACCATTTAATTTTTAGACCCATTTTCAAACTGTTGTAACTTTTTTAAAAATTAACTTTTTTGAATATCCAAAACGAAGTTTAAAACCGCGTTTCTTATACTTTAAGCTGTATTGCATTTAGTTTTAGTAAGATGAATATTATCATGATGTACAGGGTGATCTATAGAGTGCTGCAAAAAAAAACAAAAAATTCAAATGTGTTCCATTTCAGTAGTAATTTTTTTTGGTCGTTATAATATGGGTTGTTAGTAAGGTCATATCAATATCTCTAGACGTTTATGACAGTTTTTGAATTGAGGACCTCTGGCTTCCAATACACTTCTAAACGTCAAATTTTGGTAATCAATTCTTTAAAAAGTTATAACTGGAAAATGGATTGAGGGATTGCAACGAGTGTTTCATATTCGGAAAGCTCATTTCATGTAGATTTTCTTATTTTCGATAGGTTATAATTTTATGAATATACGGGGTCAACAAATACCAAAAACGTAGCTGATTTAGAAATCCTAAATATAGGGTAAATTATTGAACGCCAAAGGGACCATATGTGTGTGTTTTGTTTTAAAAATGGCCGAGTTGAAGTTTGTGTCAATATCTTGAAACGATTTCTACCGTTAATCAATTTATGCTGTTTAAGTACCTGTAAACTTATTCAGCAAAAATACGTCGTTATTATGGCATTAGGTCTGAATGGTAGGAATTCCCACAACGTCTTAAAGTTTGAAACATTTTTAAACATAAATTAGGGTATTTGGTGTTGTACACCATGATACACGAAGTGATCAACAGAGTGCTTGTTTGCGCAACATGTTTTAGATTAAAATTGTTAGGCTTGAAACTCTATTTAGTACACTTCGGTGTCCAAAAACATACCGCACTATATTTTTTAGTTGAGTTTAGCTTAGTTTTGCCATTTTCAAAGAATCAAATTACCTCTCAAAAAAAACAAAAAAATGTTTACTTGATACATTGAATTTATTTATACAGGCACTTAAACAGCATAAATCGAGTAACGGTAGAAATCGTTTCAAGATATTGACAGAAACTTCAACTTGGCTATTTTTAAAACAAAACACACACATATGGTCCCTTTGGCGTTCAATAATTTAACCTATATTTAGGATTTCTAAATCAGCTACGTTTTTGGTATTTTTTGACCCCGTATACTTATAAAATAAAAACCTATGGAAAAGTGCTTAGGACATAAAAAATCTACATGAAATGAGCTTTCCGAATATAAAAAACTCGTTAAAATCCGTCAATCCATTTTCCAGTTATAGCTTTTTAAAGAATTGATTACCAAAATTTGACGTTTAGAAGTGTATTGGAAGCCAGAGGTCTTCAATTAAAAAACTTGCATAAACGCCTAGAGATATTGATATGACCTTGGTAACAACCCCTATTATAAAGACAAAAAAAAATTACCATTGAAATGGGACACACTCGATTTTTTGTTTTTTTTGCAGCACTCTATTGATCACCCTGTACATCATGATAATATTCATCTTACTTAAGCAAAATGCAATACAGCTTAAAGTAGAAGAAACGCGGTTTTAAACTTTGTTTTAGATATTCAAAAAAGTTAATTTTTAAAAAATTTACAGCAGTTTGAAAATGGGTCTAAAAATTAAAGGGTACGATCTTTTTGTTGAGTAGTTTATTTGTCTTTAAACGTAGAGTATCAAACAAATCACTAAAACTGCTAAACTCAAATGGATGCATTTTATTGACGAAAAACTTAAAAAATAAAAATCAACACCGAAATTTTTTTTTTAATTTTCTTAAAAGATCCGCCGTAAAATAAAACAAAATGAAAAAACCTATAGAGAAACTTCAACTTTTAAAGGTTCGAGCATTAGAAATCTTACATATTATGGTTGTTTCTGATCTTTGCTTTGATAAAGCATAACTAAAGCTTAAAAATAATGGCTTAAAAAAATCCATTGACGACTTACTTCGGATTAAAGTGAAGGTTTTTAAAAAGGCAAAAATTTTTAAAACCTGGCTAAGCCATAAGTGGTCAAATCCGACATCCTGATATCATCCTTAACCGATGCTAATTAGACCCCTTAATGACCCCAGGGATTTAACGCATTATAAGTTGGCACCCACCGGTGCGGTGCCTAGTATTTAGGATTCCTATAGGTCTTTGAAGGCAGTCATAAAGATAAAAAAAGGCGCACGATATTCCAAATAGTTATTAAGATATCGCTTTGTAATCAGTATAAAAATCACATTGTATAATAGCAAATATATGTAATAATATTTAGGACAAAATTTTAATTTATAAATTAAAAAATATATACCGGGTGGTGCATCGCCAGACTGGCCATAGGAAATCCCATGTAAATTTTGATACATTGAAATATTGGCTCCCCTATTGAATTTACAACAAAATTGTATTAAACTATTTTGAAGACGTTGATAAGATTAGCTCACATACTAAATTTTGTTTTTTTTTCTGATAAGGCAATTAAAAGTTATTTAAGAAAAACTATTTGTAAAATCGTTGCATACCTGCTACATACCATAATGAATCCACCAGTAATAAATAAAATGTCTTGTCAGCTTTTTAATTCACGTTTAACTTTGTATTAGTTATTTCAACATGTTTTACAGCATTGAAGAGAAAATAATGGTTGTAATCATTTAATAAATATAATTACATTGAACTACATAATGAGATTTTTACATAATTGAACAATTTGATAAGAAGGTGAAAAACACACTCAAAAACTGTCTAAAAATACGTTTTAACACAACACATTGAAATAAAAGCTAATGTTTTTTTAATTAGATGCTCAAACAGACCTCCGTTTACTGCTAAGCAATATTCTAAACGGTTTTAAAATTCAGTTCTTACATTATGAAGTTGAAATGCCGATAGTCAATCGCACGCCGCTGAAATTGAAACTTTTAATTCTTCTAAATTTTGATAATTCAAATTTGTATTAATAGCATTTTTAATATGACCCCAAAGGAAGAAGTCGTTTGGCCAAAGATCAGGAGATCTAGCTGGCCAATTTATGGTGTAATTTGGTCCTATAGTGAGTCCATTGAAAACATTTTAAACATATCCGCTTACTTCTCGTGAATTGTGTGCAGAACAACCATCCATTTTAAACCATATATATTGATTGTCAGGTGCAACTTCTTTCAATGCCGGCCCCACTTGATTTTGTAATAGTTCTAAAAAAGTTTCTGTTCCCAAATTGTGATTCAAGAAAAAAGGTCCAATAATCCGATGTCCAAATATACCCGCCCAAACGTTTACCTTTGGAGGGTATTGAGTCCTTGTAGATACAAATCTGTGTTCATTTTTTTTGCTCCAGTATCTGATGTTTTGAACGTTTGGTTCATTGTTTAATGTGAAGGTGCATTCGTCACTAAAACAAATATTGCGTAAGAAGTCCCTATCGTTATTCGCCATTTCCATAACTTCAAAACAAAAATCTGCTCTTCGGATCTCATCGCCTTCCCTTAATTCCTGATGTCTTTGATATTTGTACGGATTATATTTATATTTCTTTAATGCATAGTACTGTGCTGAGATCCTTTTCTACAACTTTGCCAAGAAGCCTGGTGCTAATTCCTTTATTTTCTTCTACATGAAGTAAAACATCTAAATCGGCATTATTTTCTTGAGCTCTTCTATCGAGTACATTATTATTTCGCTCTAAGCAGTTGCATTTATTAATAACAGTACCTTTTGTCTCAAACTTATGAACGATATTTTGAACTGTTGTCTTACTTGGAATGTGCCTGTCAGGAAAAAACGTAGAGAACATGTCGGATACTCTTCGATAACTATTTTCCATGTAATACCATTTAATCATTGTTATTTTCTCTTCAATCCTTTTAAACATTTTGAAATAACTAATACAAAGTAAAACGTGAATATAAAAGTTGACAAGACATTTTATTTATTACTAGTAGATTCATTAAGGTATGTAGCAGGTATGCAACGATTTTACAAATAGTTTCTCTTAAATAACTTTTAATTGCCCTATCAGAAAAAAAAACGAAATTTAGTATGTGAGCTAATCTTATCAACGTCTTCAAAATAGTCTAATACAATTTTGTTGTAAATTTAATAGGGGAGCCAATATTTCAATGTATCAAAATTTACATGGGATTTCCTATGGCCAGTCTGGCGATGCACCCGCCATATCACACAACACTTGGTGAAAAAAAAAATAGTAACAAAACCAAGAAACACTTAAGTTTATTTGGAAATAAGATATAGTTTTGTATAAACAAATGTCAACATATCTTATTTTTTAAAGCTAGCCTTTTATTAATATTTTTGTCTCATCTAACTATAGTTTTGAACATATATTAGTATATGAGAAAAACATTACATTTTAAAGGACTTAAAACAAATATATTTATAAAAAATTAATACAACGGAGAATAAAAAATAAAGTAATTTCCCAATAGCTTTTTCTTTTTTTTAATTTAATATTTTTACTTAATGTTCATCTATAAGGATAATCATTGTTTGTGGAAAGTAAAATAAATACAATAATGATGGAAAATGACTGTAATAATCTTATATGGCGTGATTGGTATTTCGAAGTAAGTATTAAAACTGTTTTTTTATTTTGCAGCTGGGCATGTGATAGCACGTGGATATGGAGTTTGCATGAAAATTATTTTATCAAACTAATATATTTCAATTATATCCTAAAAACTTCTTATTTACTGTTACATAAACAATACTTTCAGAAAAAGGTTTAAATTTAGATGTGCAAAGAAAAATAAATATAGGTACTCTTTTATTTAAAACACAATATACTTAAGCATGTACACATAGAGTTTACCAGACATGTTATAAAAAGTATGTTATTTAAAAATCTATTTTTATGAACTTATCCAAAAAAACTTGTATGTATATTATTTTATAAGTTTATCTAAAACTTATTTACATATATTTACTGTAGTAACAGAAAGAAATAAAACAGTTTCCCTATTTGGGGTGCTAAACAATATGATCGTAAAGGCATGTTCCTAAAACGGGGATAGTTCTAATTCCTAAAATGACAAGTTTATTTTTTCTCCGCAGACAAGTTAGTATGTTCAAAAAAAAATACTTTTTTCTAAAAAATATTGATATCCTTATTCAGAAGTGTAAATATTTCATGTTTAAATGTAATATAGCTGGTATAGTTTATAAATTTTAAATAAACAAAATTAATAAATGCTTTGGACGTGTAAAGCCAAACAGAGATTGAAGTGTCTGTTTAAAGCAACAACGCAATAAAAAAAATACATATTATATACTTTAACTTGTGACTTTAAGATGTTTTACTAAAAAACTGTAAGATATTAAATATATATTAAAGTCCAGAAAACAAACCAGTTTGCCTTGCAATTTTTTCAAAATGCATAGAATGACTTAAAATTTTGAAAGTAGGTAGGGAATAGTCCAAGAATCAAAATCTATATTATGCCGAAGGGCGCCCGTACCTTGAGTAAGGATTTTAAACGGTTTTAATATATAGGACCTTATAGCTCTTGAAAAACCCAACAAAATGTTTTTTTAAAGAACTTTTTATCACAAAAATTGGAAGAGTTATGCCTAATAAACCAAGTTTTTGGAGCATGCTAAAAGCGATTAGATGCATTTTTTTAAATCCGCGGTTTTGTACTATTTTTTGCATTGTAACATTGTAAGGGGTGAGTTTTTGAGGATTAAAAAGTTACAAAATTAAATTAGTAATACTTTTGAACAGTCACATTTTCTAATTACAACTCTGGGACAATATGTTTATTTTTCTAGGGTAAACAATTTTTTTTAGTAAATCATAATAAGGGCTGATTTTCAAGGTTTAAAATATATTAAATAATGTTTCAAAGAATTAAATACTTATTTTCGGTTCATTTGAGCTTAATTTTATGTGACTTAAGCTTTAATATGAAAGTTTTAAAGGTTTTTGCAATGAGGGGTAGTTTTCACCCCTAAAAAATAAAAAGCGACCTTCAATATTGGAGATTTTAAAGAGGAGGGTAAGTTTAGCTTAATCCCAAATTTTCATGCAAAACACTGTGATAATATATCAATTTTTTAGGGTAAATATTTTTTATTTAAATCATAATAAGGGTTGATTTTTAAGTCTAAAATATTTTAAATAATGTTGCAAAGAAACAAAATACTACTTTTTCAACTTATTTGAATCAAATTTTACTTAACTTAAGCTAATAATAATATGTATAGTTTTATAGATTTTAGCAATAAAGGGTAGTTACCCCTAAAAAGTAAAGAGCGCCCATCGGCATAATATAGATTTTAAAGACGAGGGTAAGCTAAGCTTAATCCCACATTTTCATGCAAATCTATGCATTCTGAAAAAAAATCCAGGATTTGAACTTTTTTCAGCTTCGTTTTTTGGACTATTAATCCAGTTTGTAAAAATATTTTATTATCAAATGGTTAAAGTAAGACCAGTCTTCTCTGGTAACCGATTTTCCCTTACAATTTAATAAAAAATATCATAATTTTTTTAAGTTTAAAATTCTTGAAGATGTCCTACTAGAAATGTGTTGGGTAAGGTAATTTATCTAATGTATTATTATAAAAATGAATATTTCATGAATACAATATATGACTCTTTATTAGGAATTGCCTGTTCACGATCATGAAGTTTATAAATCACGAAAGAAAATTATTCTTGGGTGATAACTGTCACTATTCTCATTTATTTATTTTTAAAAGAATATAATTTATTTGAAGAGCCCGCCTACTTATTTTCTTTGCATCTTGAATAAATCGTCCTGGTATTTTTTTAAACAAAGGAATTTCAATAAGTTGCATGAGACTTGCATGACATACTTGACTCTCCTTATTAATTACGTGATATATTAATTTATTACCAGTTTTTCCTATAATTATAATTTGCACCAAACGAAAAATAAATTACATAATTCTGGCTTTCGAATATTTACTAATGGAACCTACAGTTAAAACGGTATACACTTTGTTTCCCTTGGTTTATAAATGCTTAAACATAAAACCACTTTTAGGATTTTTCGGTTCGACGGGGTCAAGGTACTAACAATGAATAAATATCGAACACCATATCAAAACTGAAAAAAAAAATAGAATTAACATAAAAAAATGCATTTGTGCAGGGCAAGAATTCAACATAAGCTTTGTCTCAATATATATATTTGTAATTGTTCAGGGTCTTTGATTATATTTTTGTCTTCTGAGGCCTTTATTTTTGAAGACAGAAAAAAAATGTTTTATATAAAAATTGTAATATTTTTTCCATATTATCTTTCGAAATTATCGGTAAAAAAAGATCACATTAAAAAAATGGAAGAATATAGGCAACTTCAACTTTTTTAAATGAAACACCCTGGATATTATGCGCTACAACAAAAGACCTTTTTTTTCTGATTTTACATTGATGATATTTGGATGAACGATTTTTCAGATATTTTGGGTTAAATTATTAATAAATTATAAAATAGTTTCATATTAGTATCAAAAAAGCCATGGAAACAATAAAATTGTTATGTGGCTGAATTTGCTAAGGGTTTTCTTTGGACCAATAATGTTTATTTTTGTGATTAAACATTCCTGCTAAAGTGAAAGAAGACTTGTCGGTGGATAGAATTTTATTTAAAAACTTTGGATTCTGCTGCATAAACCTAGCTATTTCCAATGCATACTTTGGTCGGTCCTGCATGTTTTGTTCAGGGAGATTCTATCTAAACGGACATTAATTTATAAGGATAAATTTTTAAAATTTTAAGGTTAAATAAATTTTATAATCTGTTTTATTAAGTTCAGATGCCGCAACCAAGATTAATATTTTAGGATTTTCTAAAATTATTAAAAGTATTTAGTGCTAGTCCAATAGAAAAGGCATAATAATTATCCTGAAAAAACGAGGATATCCGAAACTTTGTTTTCATTTCGTGCTACAGTCCTTTTCTTTGTTTTAAAGCTTTTTCGTTCAATAAACTTTTTTACTATGTATTTAATAGTATCTATAGATGGTACCCATTGTTATGGATATAGTAAGTAATATTTCCTTTTTTACTGTTGTCACATTATTATTGTTACCATAAAAAAGACGCATAATAGCTACTTTTTGTTCTTCTGAATAACCCACGACAAAAAAGCAATAGAAACTACTTTTAACAGTTAAAAATGATAAATTTCAACTTTTTACAATATCAATACGTCAAATTTATTAAAACAATTTTATTGCTTTCATAGCTTTCTTGATACTAATATGATTTTTTTTTTCAATTTATTTATATTTTAAGCTTAGATATCTCAAAAATGGTTCATCCGAATATCATCATTGTACATATATTTGAAATCAGAATAAAAAGATCTTTCATTGTAGCGCATATACATACGCATATATATATATATATATATATATATATATATATATATATATATATATATATATATATATATATATATATATATATATATATATATATATATATATATATATATATATATATATATATATATATATATATATATATATATATATATATATATATATATATATATATATATATATATATATATATATATATATATATATATATATATATATATATATATATATATATATATATATATATATATATATATATATATATATATATATATATATATATATATATATATATATATATATATATATATATATATATACATACATAATATACAGGGTATTCTATTTAAAAAAGTTGAAGTTGCCTATATTTTTTCATTTTTTTATCGCGATATTTTTTTACTGATAATATCAAAAAATAATATGTAAAAAAACCTACAATTTTTATAAAAAACATTTTTTTATGTCTTTAAAAATAAAGGCTCTAGAAGCCACGCAAATATAATCAAAGACCCTGTTCAGTGCGTACAAAGTGACGTAAACTGTTTTTGGTTAGAAATATTTAAAATTTGTTATACATTTTCTCCATTTGATCGTTTTAATTAAAATACACTAAAACATTGTAGAGCTTTTAAGTAAACAAACATATTAAAAGTAAATGATCTATTTAAAAATATAATGGTTAAAATATTTTACGACGTTACTAATGCGAAATTTACATTAAATGTAAAAGAGTAAACGCCTGGAAAATGTAGCGAGTCCAAGCAGCAACACACAGTTCCGAGATTCAGTCCGAGACAACTAACTCGGATCCGAATATTTGTAAATTTTACGAGTATTCGGATCCGAGTTACTTGTCTCGGACTGAATCTCGGAACTGTATATTGCTGCTCGGACTCGCCACATTTTCCAGCCGTTTACTCTTCCGAGCTTTAGTCCCAGACGAGTAACTCGGATCTGAGTTCTTGTAAAGTCAATTCCGCTTAAACAACTAAAATTTCTCTTTGGTATCAGAATGACAAAACAATCTTTATATTTTTTATTATTAAAGAAAAACAGGTGTTAAGTGTCTATATACTAACTATTTAAATTAAGAGGGACCTAAAATTTTCATTATCCAAATAACAAATTATAACGCAATAACGATTTGCATACCGTTTTTAACGTCTAAAGTTCTATTTTTTGCCAGCGGCGAACCAATATTATTGTTGCTTGAGTCATCCCGGATACATTTTCGCAAAATCTATCTACGCTCTTAAATTGTATAGTCCAAAACAGATGCGACCTGGATTGGTTTTGTAAAATTAATAATTTTATTTTTTTGTGTAATTATATATGTCGCAGGCTTATTGTAAAATCCAACTAACTAGCTAGAAAAGTTTTATAAAGGTATGAAAATAAAAGAAAAACATAACCTCACAATATCAAAATTCTTTATGTGTTTTACACTAAAATAGCCAAATAGCCCCCACAGACAGAGTCATTTAAATCTTGCTTAAATTTGGCCTTCAGAAACTAACGAGAATGAGTATGTAAATGCTAATTCATTTAATTTTTTTAGTTTTAAGGCCAAAAATTCGATTATCTTTTGTTTCATTTTGTTTAATTAAGACAAAAAAAAATATCCTTGTGTCATATAATACTATATTCAATTTGCCTGACCTGCCGCCAGTCGTATTATAATACGACATATTTCATCTAGTCAGATTCCAACATAATCGCGTGTAGCTTGATTTTAACAATAAGACTACAAAGTGGCTTATTACAATACGCCTAAAATCATCAGTCATATTGTAATATTTTTCATGACTTGGGTAGTATTGCAATAGTCATATTGAAAAAGTCTAGACCTATTATAATATGACATATTTTACAAAAAGCCTGCGACATATATACGACGCGTAGATTACCAAACGAGGAGGATAAATCGAACTTGCCCTTTTGTTATTCTACCGACCGCACAAGTCAAGTCAAGTTGTCAACGTGCCTTTGACATGCTGTACTCATAGGGCCAACCCAAGGGTGGTAAACTTTACAAGGAGTGCTCGATTTTTACTATTTGTCCGCAGATATAGGTTATGTTTGGACGTCATCCGTTTGTCCATTTTGCCCAGAAGGTAGATTTATTTTATTAATTTTTGTTAAATATTCAACTTTTAAAGACTATTTTGGATATGAACTTACTATTAGAACTATAATGTATAACATTTTAAAAATTTAAGACCTTATACAACTTGTAAACAAAACAAACAGGCAAACGAATTACGTCACAAATACCAAATTGACATTTAAATTGACTTATATGGGCTTAAATGGGATCGAGCACTCCTTGTTAAGTTTATTACCCTTGGGGCCAACCCACAAATGACCAACCTTAAATTTTAATTTTCTAAAATCTATGGATTTTCATACCTTTGGGCATATACCTACTAGACGCAGTCCTGGTGCTCGGCAACGCGAACAAGCGTGCGAAAGAAATCAAAATCGTACTACTACCTTTCTCTCTCGCTTTAAGATAATGGTTGGTGGTAAGGGTAAATACCCTGAATAACACAGCTGTGCTTATAAAAATTCTCCAAAGTACAATTTTAACGTTAGTACTGTGCAGCCAGGAAGTCAACCACCAATTTATTATTAAACAGATGGCCACGAGACTGGGCTCTCGCCCATAATTTTATTAAATTTTATTTTATTTAATACATTTTTAAAGAAATAAAAATAATTGAAATTTGTTTCCTACCGATTGGGTAATTATAGTAGTATTATTATTGTTAAGGCCTTAGTTACGTCGAATGCGATACAAAAAATTTAGATACCTTAAAAGTAATAATTTATTTACTACCAAAAAATTACATTCGTGAAACCACGTACGAAATAATATGAACCGGAGCACTAGCTTCGAGGCCTCCCTGTTATCGCATTTGCAAAAAACACTTAAATACGTAATAAATAACGTTGTTCTAAAGTACTAACATCTTTAAAATGACCCATCCACGTTAAAGTTAATTTAAAAACTGGCAGCAACAGCAAGTTTAACGGGATGGATCCGCCTGACCTTTGTAGCATCCTTAGAATTTAACTAACAAAAATGCTAACCTTTATGCTAATAATTTACTTACTATTTATGCAACCCTTATACACTCGATATTTGAATTTTATCTGCATGAAATATTACCTTTAGTCGACTATATAAGCAATACCATTTCTTTTGCAACTAAATTTATGTCGGTTACAAAAGTTTTGGTTTTTTAACCTAGATATTTTAAAAAATTGCATTCAAGTTCAAATTGCCCTTTTTCCTTTTTTTTTTAATAAGAAACAAAATATCACCTTAAAAAAAATATTTTTGTTTTAATCAATAAAATTTGGATAGTTTGCGATACAGAATTTAATCCTTTGAAATGAGATTTACTCAGGGATTGCTTATATGGTAGATTTTATGCTTTTTTCAAAACTAATTGGTTTAATAGTTTCAGAAATGAGAGAATTAAACAGCAGCACTAAGAAGAAAAAGAAGAAACCTTTAAAAAGTCTAATTAGACTTATTAAAGTTGCTCTTATTGCTATTATTGTCGTACTTAAACTAGCTATTCTTCTAAAAGTTCTCCAGACTGCTATGCAATTTAAGTTCCTTTTGATTTCTGTTGGTGGATTTGCTATTCAAGCTGCCAAATTATGGATGTCAATAAGGGATAAGAAAAATCAGCACGGCCATGAAGAAATTGTGTATAAAAATCCATATTCCGCTGGAGATGAATATGCAGGACCTGGTGGAGCTCCATATGGAGGAGAATATAATGCGGCTAGAAGTGCAGATGCTCATAATTTAGCTTATTCACAACAAAGAGCCATGTAACAATTTATTTAAAAAACATGTTTGAAAGAGTAAATCATAATAAACTTATTTATAATAAAATTTAATATTTATTGGAAAAATTAAGTTGTAAATGTGATATTACCGATGGCGAGCTTTAAATCAAAATATGAATTTTCTATGCGCCATAACTAAATTTTAGGTGATATTGAAATGTTGACGCTTTCATAGTGACATAACATTTTTATTATCATCCTTTTTATTGACATGACTAAAGTGTAAAATAAAAGTGCTTTGTATATGTTTTAAACTGTACTCTGTCAACAGTTGAATATAATCCATGATCCAAAAAGAATGTATTTAAAAAATTATGGATCGTTTCTTAGCTAGTTTGGACTCAATATAACATCAAATATGTTAATATTATTTCATTAATTTATCAGTTGTATTCTCTTTATTATCTTCAACATCCTGAAATATTTTGTCCGAGTATATACAAATATTTGTGTATATTCTGATAAAACTAGGTCGCTATACCGGATCCCAGAATACTGACCCCAGTATTCTGGGACCGGGTAGTGCCCTTTTTAAATTAATGGTATTTCATTTAATCGGTCGCTCACTAAAAAGCTCTTGTCTATTACACAATAAGGGAATAATAATTATTAATTAATACTAATATAGAAGCCAGCCCTAAAGAAAATATATACATCGACTATCCCAGTCATAAAAGAAAACCCCTAATAACGTCTTGTTCCATTTTACTTTTAACTTTATAACAGATATTTTGTCCGTTCAATATATTGCACATTTAACCAGTAATATTAACCTTAAAAAGTAACAGAAATATTTTCTAAGGTGTCCTTTTCTTCTTCCCTGGGAGCCGTCTTGATTCACTTCCGAAGGCAGCGCAGCCTTTTGGAATTTTTGTGAATAATCTCCCATTATTTTTATACCAATCCTCCCATTAATCTTGTTCCTTCTACAATGTCTGAATAACCCCGAGACTGGTTGGTTGATATATTCCTGTGGGCTTACTTTCGGTTGCCCAAATAATGCCTGTCTTTAGTGATTCAATGTGCTTCACATTCGCACAGGATATGGTAGGTTGTTTCTTCCCCCTCGTCGCACATTCTGCAATTTGGGTCCCCAGTGTATGAGCCTATCTTGTGTAGGTGTCCTCTTCAGTTATCTTGCCCTGTTAGCAACCCTACCGTTATGCGATGTCTTCTGCTATTTTGTCTAAGTAGATCTTCCTTCGTTTTTTTAATTCCACTGAGGTTTCCCAAGTATTCCTCGTGTTTGTTTCGGATCCATTCTCTGATTTGCCCTCGTGCTGTGGTTTTGGTCACTCCAAACTTTGAATCAGAAAGTATGGTGTGGACGATCCCTGTCTCGCTAGCTCATCTGCTTTTTCTTTGCCTTTTATTCCCGGGTGTCCTGGTACCAACAAGAGAGTTACTCTGTTACGTTCTCCCAAGACTTTCAGATATTTTTGCCATTCCCATGTCAGCTTGGACGTTACCTTGGGGTTTACTAATGCTCCCAGTGACGCTGGGCTGTATGTTATTATGCAGATCCGCTTATTTTTTTAACCCCTTCTGTTATTTTCCTTAGTGCAGTAAATGGTAAGGTGTCTACTAATATGTCTTTTAAAGTAAACCCTAATTGCTATGCATCTATATACATACATTCTCAGATTGTATTTTCAGGTAATATTTATGCCTTTCTACCTAGTCCGATTACACTACATTCTGGATATCTGAATTACATATCTGTATACTAATATTATTACCAGCAATATTTCTGACTGTTTAATAAAATATTTAAAAATAATACCATTCTAATCTTAACTTAATGACACATGACCTACCTTTCTTGACGATTTTAAAAATTAAGGATACATTTTATTATTTCAAAGTATCATTTTTTTAATAATAATAACACATAATTCGACATTAAAAAAATTATATTAGTCATTAATTTGGCATATTGTTGAAATCTAAACTGGCTGATATATTTTATATAGTTGTTTAATTAAAACCAATAAATACTTTGATATCAATTATTGCTTAAATTTTAGTCAAGAGTTTGCTGTCAAATATTATCTCCACCTGTGCAATATTTCTTACCAGAAAAGGGTTATGTCCGAAACAGTATTTTAATTTAAGGTATAGGGTGTTCTAGAGGTTGTAGAAAGAAAAAATACATTTTTAAGCATATTAAATTAATTAGGAAGTACCAAATTTTAAATTGATTAGGTAAAACGTATCTTCAGTACAGTTAAAAATAGGAAATTAAAAATTTTACTTTGATTCCCTATATCTGGCAAGTACGCAAATTTGGATAATTTTTAACATTGTTTATATTATAAAGAACTTTGTAGCATTGACAATAAGTTAAGGGTATTTATTAAAATCGATAAATTACATGACAATTTATGTATCCGATAAATTAGTTACAACTAGTTAATAAACTAAATTTAATTCTATCTTTATACAATCCTGTTACAGTTATACCAATTCTAATTAAAAAGTTCCTCTCTATATATCATAACATTTCTAGTTTTTGTTGCGTTATACTTAAGCAACATTCGCGCAAAATAAAATTTAATTATATACGTTTATATTTTTTTTTTGTTTAATTTTATTATTGTCATAATATTATTGGTATCTCATTAAACCTTACAATATACATATATGCCATAAATTATAAGAATAGTGCTTACAAATATTAAAAAAATAATATTTCTATAGCTAGCAGAACCAATAAACCAAAATACAAAAAGAGTGACAACAGGTTGGAAACGTGTTTCTTTTAGATGGTTATTAAGTCCTAATATGCATATATTCCTATGAGACAATAACTTATGCGAATCTTTATGTATATTTAAAATGTTATCTTGATAATTTTAAGTTATTTATTTCTATTTATTTATTGTAATAAAAAGTGGATATATTGAAACATATTGTTTTTGTTTTATTTTATTTTTTATCCCTTTTAATTTTTTGTTAGATTTGGTAATGTTGCTTGAGTACCCAAACATTTTAAAACTAATATTATAATGATAACTCTCAAGTTTTTTGTATTTTAATACAGTGTTATAAATTTCATGCTTTTTTATTTTTCAAAAATAGAATTATACTTAATCATCTCGTAAAAATATGTTGGATTTAAGTATTTTCTATCGTAGCTATCTTAGAAAAGTTTCATATCAGTATATTTAAAATTATCTAGAAACCTAGTACAGCAGTATTCCATCACAGTTAAAAATATCATTATAAAACAGTTAATTAAAAAATTGTTATAGGCGTATTGCAAGTATTTCTACTAGTATTTTAAATTATCAAAATTATATTTTAAATTTTCGGAATCTTAGTCCCAAAAGCGTAGAAACCATTGGTTCCAGTCAAGTATCATTACTTGATTAAAAAAAAGTCAGGATGAGGGGTTGGTATCACAAGTGAAGATAGTTGAAAATCTGACAGCAGTTCCTATTTATATGTTTAGTACTAATATTGGAATATTTTACACGCAGATCAAATAATACTTTATTTACATTAGGATATTTCTTTATTTATTTGGCTTAAGTATTCAAAAAGAAAGCCATTTGGTTAGTAATAAGTTCAGTTGGTCCTCATCTTGTTCTCTCTTATAATAATGCTGAAGGTCAGATGATCATTAATTTCAGCTGTTGAGGAAGTTTTATTGTACTATCACTAAGAAATTAATTATAATGCCAGTTCGTAGTCAACATTAAACTTGAGAGTTTTCATATGAAGAGCGTTGATTCGATAATCATCTTGATGTGAATATGTTTAAGGGAGTTAAACGCAAAATAAACTTTTGCTTAATTCAGAGTTAATATGAACCGTTACTTAAATCTTTTTTATTATGACATGATTTACTTCAATAAATTTACTTCTTAGAGACAGCAATGAGTACTACTCCACCTTCTTTACTTTGTTGTACAGTACACGAGTCATGTTTAAAAATATATGGATTACAACCAATTGTTCTAACTTTTAAAATGTCTACGTAATGATAATTAATATTTTTAATAAACGTCTGAAAGCTTAAGATTCCTAGTATATGTGAAATTAAGATCAAATATTTAGGTTCAATATTCTGAACTCTACCCAATTTGCAAAATTACCAATATTTTCAGACGGAATTGGATTGCAAAATTATTGTGCAAAAACTGTTAAATGGATTTTTAAAAAAATTGGCACATTTCATTTTAGCACAAAGTTTTTATGGCTGAATAAGCAGCTCATTAGAGAAACCTAAGGATATAAAAAATCCATGCAAAAACTACTGTTGTTTTTTTGTTTGTTGCTATTTTGCAACAAGTCTAATATATTTTGCGATTTCCAACTAATCTTGTCTTGTAGGAAATTTAGTTAGGAATCTTTAATCTTTCTACATTTTTTTTCTACAACCAACCCTTACAAAGTCATAGACAACTTAAGTTATAAAAATTGTTTTTTTTTTATTTTTTAAAACTTTGTATATTAAACAAATGCCTACTTTTCTTTCTTTCCAAGAGGGTTCATATTTCCATATTTGTGCTCTACAGCTTTTTAAAGGGTTTCCAGCAAAAGCATGCCTGCCACCTCGTACACCCAACAATTTTTGTTTTTTTTTACAGATAAGGCTTGGTCTATTAGTAAATTAACTTTATTTAATACAAAGTTGCCCAAAAAATATCGAGTATCTATATGGAATACTAAAAAAATTGTATAATTAAATTTTTTACTGTAATTAAAATTGTTATTTTAAATAAAAGTAGTATATTTATAAAAAAAAATAGGCTAAAAATTTAGGTTATTTGTCATTTTTGGCACGAACCTATAGTTATATTTTATCAACACATCCTTAATCACAATACAAATAAAATACTCCAAAAGCGCTTTTAAATATATTTATGTGTACCAAGTACAAGATGAATATTAAAAATTAAAAAAGAAATTAAAGAAAGTTTTAATTATCCTCTTGGGACATTTTTAACCTGGCTTAGTGATCTGTGTTATCTGGGTATATTAAATGTTAAGGACAGTTTCTTCCTTACTTACTTACTTACTCCATGGTTTACAATCCAAGGTGGGTTTTTGCAGACTTCACAATAGTCCTCCACTGTTGTCTGTCACTCATGGCATTAAGTGGATTTTGGATGCCTATTGCCCTTAGGTTTTTGGCAATATTGTCCCTCCATCGGAGTCGCGGGCGGCCTAGTGGTCTTTTACCACAACACAACAATGTTAGGCTCTCCGTATAGGTCTTCTAGCTCCCTATTTGTACGAATTCTGTACCTTCCCGTTGTTGCGTCTACGGTTGGACCATAGATTTTCCTGAGTACTCTCCGCTCAAAAACTCGGAGTCGTTCTTCATTTGCCACGGTCAGAGACCACGTTTCACATCCGTACATCACAACTGGTCTAATTATTGTTTTGTATATGTTTATCTTTGTACGTCTTGATGTCTGCTTTGATTTTAATAGATTGTGAGTTGCATAGAGGCATTTTTTTTCGGCTTATATTCTACAATTAACTTCTTCTGTCCCATCAGTGTCATCTGATAGTGTTGTTCCAAGGTATTTAAATTTTTTGACACATTCGAAGTTGTAGTCATCCATTGTAATATTGTGCCCTATTCTGTCTCTGTCTCTGGTCCGGTTGTTTCTGTTGCAATACATATATTTTGTTTTTTCTTCGTTAAGCTTGAGCCACATATTTTCAGCATGTTTTTAAAAGTTGCTGAATGTATTTGTAACATTAAGTCTGCTGTTTCCAATGATATAAACATCATCCGCAAAAGCCAGAAGTAGGTTAGGGTCATTATTTCGAAAGACCGTCGCTGGAAGGCAGATTTCAGCCCTTCTCGTGACATATTCAAGAGCAATATTAAAAGTTTCTTCCTACTAAAATTAAATTGTATACTAGGGCTAATTATAAACAAAATCTCTAAAAATACAATTTATTTTTAATGAATCAAACACAAGCTTAAACTAAAATAAATTCGAAAAAGGGAAGTGTCTGAATAATGCATTTATATCTTTAACTGTAATGGGGGGAACAGCATAAAGTTAAGTCTAAGTAGCGCTACTACTCTGCGAGACACATACATCAAATAACGAACATTAACCTATTAAAAACAAGTTATAAAAACGTAAAAAATAGCCTTTACATCTTATAGAAAGTTTATCATAATGTAAGTCTCTTATACATTTTATAAAGTGATATACATATATATATATATATATATATATATATATATATATATATATATATATATATATATATATATATATATATATATATATATATATATATATCCTGTGAAAGCTAAGTCCTAATTATTTCAAACGTATACGGGTTATTAAAAAATCTAAAACAGCAAGCATTTTATGCAAAATATAACAGTTAGATATAAAATGTAAGTACATTTTTTTGACTTAAAACCACAGGAAAGCATATTACAAAATGGAAGATCTCCTGCAAAAATATAAAACACAATTCCAGAAGGCAACGCAAGGCAGTGCTTAGTTAAGGTGTAAAGCCAGCAAAATATATATTCTCGTATTTTAATTTCAATTATTTATTTGTGTCAATACAGATGTTTTTATTTTAATTGATACAAGGCCTGCATGTTACATACTTTTAACTTTATATTTTCTTTCAATGGCCAAAATATAAAAAATAACTTTAATTCTTAACAATTGTAAAGCAGTTTAATTATACCGTGCGGTTTTAAAAAGTTCTTCATCCCTTAACTACAAGACATACCGATGTGTAAAACTAGTTTTTGGCATAAAAATTATTATGGTTACGTGATCTACTGCCATAATGCACCATCAGCTTTTTTTATAGAAAGTGAAAAGACTCTTTGATTCTCTAGTCAACACCGCTTTGGTTTTGAAAATTTGTCCAGCTGTTCCAGACTTACAAGCGTCATAATTGGACATAACTTACCTTGTGACTTTTTTAACAATTGCTTAAAATGTTCACCGTTCACTTCTTGGCGTCGATTTCGGAATTTCGGGCTAATACTATCACATACATTTATTATTCTATTTTTAAGGTCCTGTGTTGACTTTAGCTGCGTAACGTACACCTTAGATTTTATTTATTCCTACCAAAAATAAGTTAAAGGGTGTCATATCAGGTGACCTAGCCGGCTATTTTAAGGGGCCACGTCTGCCTATCCAACGTCCTGGATAATTTTCGTCAAGCTATTTTCGGACAAGCCTATAGTAGTGAAGGGATGCACCGTGTTGTTGGAATGTAACATCCATGTTAAATTCATTTGGGTTTGTATGAAATACATCTTCAATCAAAGGGTGAATACGATTTTAAAGCATATCTAAATAGCGTTGTCCGGTTAAATTTTCCTCTATAAATATTGGACCTAGGATATGATCACCCAAAATACCCGCCCGTGCGTTAACATATTCCCTTCAAAAACCTAATAATTAATGCCTAACCAATAACGACCATTTTCTTATTCACTGTTCCAAAAAAATAGTACTGTCATCACTGGAAACAAATGGAGTTTCCATAACCTGGATTCTGAATTACGCGTTCAGACATGAGCTCACGAAAGAGCACTCTTCTGACTGGGTCTTCCATTAAACGACACAGTGGCCTTAGATACCTCACAATCCGCAGCAACCGTTTTCGTTGCTTGTTGCGGATTATTAACAACTAATATCAGAATTTTAATTTGCTTTTCTTTTGACATAGTTTTTCTTCCTGATCCTTTTTTCCTCGTTACGCAATTAGTGTTTTAAAACTTACTAATTGCCTCAAGTAAGTTTAATATATTGGATTATCAGTACACCGCTAAATAAATAATCTTTCGGCTTCGTGGTAGTTACGCTAAGCTTCATCATACTTTGGTTTTTACTTCTTAAGTACAAAGAAAAGGCATTTTAAAATTAAAAAAAGACCTAAAATATTATTTAAAAAAATAGTTAGTTTTAAAAGTGCAGATATGATTAATGCCAATAGCCGACTAACATGGAAATAGTTTTAATATTTTTCTGCAAAATAATAAAGGTTTTTAAAATATTTGACAAAAAAATTTAATACACTTAATATTCGACAGCTTTTAACACCATAAAGTTGCTTGTTAAATAAAATTAGTTAAAGAGTTTAGGTTCGGTTGTAATTAATTATTTATTATTTATTTGTAAAATATTGGAAATAAATTTAAAGCGCTTGTAAGCTTAATATGTCTAGGTCGATTTTCAAAAACAAAGCGGTGTTTGGTAGACAATCAAAGGACCTTTAAAACGCGGTGCTACATGACCCCCCTTATCTATTGGAAAAAAAACGTGTTAGTGCTTGTTTGGCACTAGGTCACGTAAAAATAATAATTTTTATGCCAAAAAGTAGTTTCAGTCATACCCTTTTACCCAAAGTTTACCCGAGCCGATATATTGTCCCGTTCAAAAGTTAATAGGGAACAGACTGTATATATTTTTTTTTCTAATGGGGGATGGTACGTCTAAATCGGGGATATTAAAGGGACGTTTTCTATTTGGGACCATCACTTTAAAATATGTGATCAAATGATATTTAGTTATTTTAAGTTTTATCAGGCATGATATTCGCATGTAAATTTCATCCATTAAATCCATTTGCCATGCATGATTCGTGTAAGATTTTGTGATAAGTGCGGTTAAAATGTTTAGGTCGACATCATCGAGCATCAAGCTACCATTATTCAATCATCATAATATTTTTCTCTTGTCAAAGGTGTGTATAATTACCATTTATCATTAACATGATCTAGTTTATACAATTTGGTCTAATAAAATATATTCATTTCATGATGATAACTGGTTATGTAAAAAGAAGAGAATATTAAGAGTAAATTTGGTTTAAAAAATATTTCAAAAAATGTATTAACCTTTAGAGGTTTATGCATAAGAATTGGTTACATCTAAAAAACTTACAGTTGTTTAACAGTTTATTATACGGTAGTTTTTAGAAATAGGAAGTTAAAACCAGAAACAACAAAGTTTTATCACGGGAACATTTAAAAAAATTATCAAATAATGTTTTCAAAAATGTAATCTTCAGGCTATAAAATTGTTGTTGGGAAATGGAGGGACAAGCGCGATGTTCTAACCATTAAATATTTCGGATCAAAAAGTGTACGCCGCGAGTCAAATGGTATAAAACTAAATAAATTTAGGTACAACAGCATGTTTTTAAGTAAATTTTATAAACATTTTTGTTGTTAATTCTATTAAAGAACTATTCTTAAATCATATTAAAAAAGATTTAAAATTTGCAAAATATGGTTAAATCCCGAACTAAATTAAAAAAACATTCTATTTCGGATGAATAAAATTGACCTTTTTTATAATGTAGAAGCTGTTTAGAAAAATCCTAAGGGGATTACACAGATTACTTTGTTGTTCTTTGCAGTTAGTTAACACTTTTAAATAATTAAAAAGCCATTATTTTATATAAGTTTTGTTTTAAAGGTTCATACTTATAGCCTTTATTGAAAACGAACAGTCTTGTCATGATATTTAAAAGACCGTTCCTGCTACGAAGTTTAAATTATACTTTATTATAAAAATTTTAATTATTGTTTGCATATTGACCCCCAAAAATGTTTCTTTTATTAAAAAATATAATAAATAATACTTTATTCTATGGTTTTCAATGTAAAGTTTTATGAATTGTTTAAAAATGTATATATTTTATTAGACCATTATCGTAATTTAATACCTCTTTGGACGAAGTCATTTGCGTACGTCTTAAACCAAATTTGCACAAAGAGTGGACGTACTACCTGGTCATTCCTATCTGCGGGTACGTATGCCAAATGTGCGTACTGCAATTTTTCTATTTGGAACAATTTCTGCCCCACAATACTTAGATTAAACGTACGCAAATGTCACGTCCATATGCCCGCAGGTAGGTGTGACCAGGTAATACGTCCAAAGTTATATAAATTTGTGAGGATTTCTACAAACCAAAACTCTTTACAATTTTAGCAAGAGGACACAAGAATTCTTTTTATGATCCCGTTGCCGATGGAAAGTCAAAACTACAGATAATGAACGAAATTATAATATTTCTGAAAATAACCACGGCAATCACTGTGGCTGCATTGGTATTAACAGTATTGGGAGTATTAGCAGGAGTAGGAGTTATTCTTTTTAAATCATTTTTGGGAATTATTGCCCTATTGTTTATTGCATTCAAGAAATACGGTCATAAAGGTCATCACGAGTATCATGACTAAAGTAAAATAATTTTAATTTGCCAAATGGTAATTAAATAATTTTTCTTTTCATTGAAACAATATTTAAACCTAATAAAAAGCGTTAACTCTTAATGTAACAAACTGCTATTAATAATTTGCTGTTTAAAAATTAAATCTTGTTTACTTAGAAGTTCATCCAGTGATAATTTTACAGATTTTAACATTTTACTATTTTTTTCACGTTCCACTATATTTGAATATAGTGTGACCAATAAAAACCTCTTGGGTAAATTAGAATCTATTTTAATTAAGATATTTGTTTAAAAGGCTATCTTTTATTTTCAGTAGCACTATAAAAGATTTGCAAATTTGATGAATTACCATTCTTCCTTACCCATACGTTTAGTTTAATTAATATTAAATAATCTAAGAAAATCCTTTTATATACATATTTATATGTATAGATGTTTCTACGTGAACTGTTTATAATATAATTGGTTAAACAAACAGTGATTTAAAATAAGTAGAAATTCTCTTAAGAACTATTCAGAAAATAATTTTATGCAACAAAACATTTTTCTAAAATTAAACAATTTTGTAAAGCAGTGCTAATTCTTTAAACCAAGGTAATTAATGTTTGGTTTACCTAATGTTTATGCAAAAAGGCAGTTTTTAAATTTTGGTTCTGAAAAATTTGATAAATATATTAAATAATTGTTGTTTCATTTTATTTTATTTCACACGTGGTCTTAACCCTTAATACTCGGTGCCAAAGCAGTATTATTTAAATATTTTTTTAGCCTATATTAAGACACCACAACATTATAAAAATATTAAACAAATTATATGTATTAAGTAAAAATGTAAAATATTCTTTTAGGTCTAATACGCGAAACAAGCAAGTATTGTTTTCTAGTTAGTAATAATTTTTATTTTTCAAATTTTAAGGATTTAATGAAGGTAATATATTATACACCGTATACAGTGTGTCCAAGATAGGGATTCTAAGCATGGAAATCTCAGTACCTGTTGGAGGTACATCTTAGGTTAAATTAAAAAAGTTGTGTTTTTTAAAGCTTATTTACATGCCGTTTAGAAACTTGAAAAATTTTTATGGCCTGCTGAGATATTTGGGAAAAACGGGAATTGGACAATATCAATTTAATTTTTTTCTGACTTTATTTGAAGAGATATCAAAAAACCAATAACACTTTTTCATTGGCACTTTTAAGGCACTACATGATGGTATTTTTATATATTTTTTTAAGAAACCATCATCAACTTGATTTTTTTATATGGCCCAAAAAAAAAGAACAGCCTTTATCTGATTCCATTTTTTATTACAAATTCAACGATGTATCACATGCCATATTTTTTTTAGTTAAAAGAAAAATTGCATTTTTTCTATTTTTGAAAGGTATTTTTAAGTAGGCGAATAATGAAAAGTAACGAAACAAAATTAACTTTTTATTTAATTTAAAGCGGGTGTTCAAACAGGTTTCCATTTTTTGCTAAACATAAGTATGATTTTCTAACTGTAGAACTTAAAACATCACGTAACATCTCTGGTGTAATACTGTTAAATGCGGCCGTTACACATTCTCGTAACTGCTGCTCAAATTCAAAAGAATATTGGTATACTCGGTTTTTAACAAAACCCTATATGAAGAAATCCAGAGGATTTAGGTCCGGGGATCGCGCTGCAAAGACACTTCACTAGAGGTTCTAATCCACTTTCCAGGAAATCGCTGCGAAAGATACTTTCGAATTTGCCTAGAATTATGTGCAGGAGCACCGTCTTGTTGAAACTAATAGCTGTTGACCTATTCCAGAGGTTAATTAACTAAACAGTCTTCAAAATCATTTTGCAAATAATGAATTATAGTAAATAAATGAACCTGGTATTTTAGTTCCTAAAATTCCACATCACCTATTAAACCCAAAACGTTCTGGATGTCTCGATATTTTCTTAACACGCCGGATTTTGTTGAATCCAGTAATACGTATTTTAGACGGTTGAAGATACCATCATTAGTGACCTTACTTCCGTCGGACATTATTATTTTTGAAGAAAAATTTAATTTTTTTTCACACGCGCGTGTATACCACTCGAAAAAATGCCGGCGCCGTTCGAAATCCCCTGGTTTAAGTGCTTGGCAAATCCTAAATTTATAGGGGTGATATCTATATTTACGCAAAATAAATTGAGCGAGCTGTGGATTTGGCTATTCCTACATTATCTTCGATTTGTCTAGTTGATATCTCAGGGTTCTCAACAACTGCTTGTAAAACATTATTTTAAGTTTATTTTAAAGATTCCTTTTTTCGAGATAAAACAGGCTTTTTAAATTTCGAGCCAGGTGTAAGAAAATGGGCTTACATGGCTGCTTTCTTTATGGATATGCATTAAGATGCATTGCTGCTATATTTACAGTAGTTTTGTGGCACAAAATGTAGCACGTTAGCATGTCAAACTTTTCTTCATGGCTATAATGGTCACCCGGCATATTCGACGATAATAACACAATATTAACTATTCAGCAATAAACAATAATAATGACAACAGTAACAATAACGACAATTACTCTAAAAACAACAACTCGACCAACAGGGTAACAACAACGACAGTTACTATTTTATCATGATATTAGATGATATGTGACAGACTCGGTGCGGGTATTTACATCAAAGCATTTGTTTGTAACGCCTACTTAAAAATACCTTTAAAAAATAGAAAAAATGCAATTTTTTTTTAATTAAATATATATATATATATATATATATATATATATATATATATATATATAAAATGTGATACATCGTTGAATTTATAATAAAAAATAAAATCAGACACAGGGTGTACTTTTTTTTGGGGCCATATAAAAAAATAAAGTTGATAATGGTTCCTTAAAAACGAAACGTCGGATATAAAATCTAAAAATACCATCATGTAGTACGTTAAAAGTGCCAATAAAAAAGTCTTATTAGTTTTTTGATATCTCTTCAAATAAAGTCAGAAAAAAATAAAATCGATATTGTCCAATTCCCGTTTTTCTCAAATATCTCAACAGGCCATGAAAATGTTTTAAGTTTCTAAACGGCAAGTAAATAAGCTTTAAAGAACACAACTTTTTCCTAATTTAACCTAAGATGTATCTCCAACAGGTAAACTGACATTCCCATGCTTAGGATTCCTATCTTGGACACGCTGTATTCAAACTGTTTGCCCTAATTAATTTTAAAACGACAAATTATTGATTAGGTTTATTTTATTATAATTTTTACAAAGTGCAAAGAACATTAGGGCCGTCAAGATCAAGTAACACATAATTAAGTTAAATAATTATTAAGTATATAAAATCGACAACGTATATAACAAGAATTAATTTTTAAACAGCAACAATAGCCACTAATGTCTATCTTTATTGTAAATGTTATTCAGCTTTATATTATTTTTATTAAATTATTCATGATAAACGTAAGAGTGTGTTAAAATTATTTTTTTATTCTACTTTTTAATTATAACTTTTTAGTTGAAAGAGCATCCAGTGGAGGTAACAAAAAGAAGAAAAAGGGAGAAGGAATCATCTTTAAAATTGTCCGTCTTGCTCAATGGGGATTATACAGTTTAGTTTTTATTGTAAAATTATTTACTGTCCTATCATTTTTCAATTCGTTCGTGCAGTTTAAAATTCTTTTGATTGCTATGTGGGGATTAGCATTATTAGCTGCTAAAGTATGGATCTTACATAAAGGTAGCGGTCAACAGGTGATTGTTCATGAAGACACTCACCACGATCATCACTATGAAGAAGATCATCATGATCATCACTTTGACCATCTTCCTGTTGAGGATTGGCATAGAACCTATCTTCCTAAAAAAGATTATGCTCATAACATTGCCTATCAAGGGCAAAAGCCATCCAGCTGGACTTCCTTGTTAGATTAAACAGCAAAAATAACGAAACTATTTTAAAAATTATTGTTTTTGTTTGGTTTTTACTAACTTGTTAAATTAATGTAGTGATAGTCCACTTTTTTAATTTGGTAGTTTAGTAGGAACAACAAGCAGGCCAGATACTATTCCTTTACCAGTTATGCATTAGGTATTTGTTATTTCTAAAATGGGCTGAGTAGTATTTTCCGAATTTGTGTATTTTAAATAACTAATAATAACTAATTTTTGGACACCCAGATAGGGGAGGTGTTTAATTTAAGGGACATAATTAAATGATATGTTGTCTTAGAGAAATGTTGATAATGATGATAATCTAATGAGTTCATTATTTAAAATTATTTAGAAAATACTTTAGTAAACTAATTTTCTGTTTGCATAAAGTATAGTTACAAACTTCTTTAGTAGCAACTATACCTAGTAAAACAACTGCTAAAACCCACAAGTAATTTATTGTTTTAGCGATAGCAGCCTTTTAAGCTATTTAATATTTTTAGTCCATATTTGTTCACATATTATACATTTTTTTAGTGCATTTGCTCTATAACAAAACGTAGTAATAATTTAAAAACAGTTAAAGTTTGTTGAAATAATTACAAATTATTTAATAATATTTTATATTATTTTATATTATTATATGTGGATTCAAATAAGCCAGTTTTTACTTTTTGCTCATCATTGCCATAGGATGTATCATATTAGTAATAAATTCACCTAGTCATTTCATGTACCATTGGTAGTAGTCTTTAAATATTTATTTTTGTCTTTAGGTATTTATTGGTAGTTTTAAGAATAAAATGGATCATTCTTGCCTTTACTATTTACTTTAGATTATTTATTTGAATATAGTAGATGTAATGCATATTGCATAACTAGGTAAGAAACGTTTATTTTAATAAATATTTATAAAATATACATATATAGTTGTTTTATTTACGGCATTGCGCATTAAAAAATTAAATTGTGTTTATACAAAATAATTAAAATTTAGGTGTAAACAGGTTAACACAGTTTGTCTAAAATATACTAAATGATATCGAAATGTGAACACCCCCTGCAGTAATTGTATTTTACTAATTTTGTATCTTCTCTGTAATACTGCAACAAATAATTAAGTATTAACACTTATTAACACCGTATTTTTTTGCTTTTAAGTATTTTTGTTGAAAACAGGCCATAAAGTGCATTTTTTGATATATCTAGTCACAGGTAACGTAGTTTAAGAGCGTTCATTCGGAGTTAATTTAATGGTAAATAAACTTTACAGTTTAATTTTAAACTTTCATTAGCTAACTGAGTTTAGGACAGCGCGGGTTTTGGGCTTAAGTTAGAGGAGTGGTACCTCTAGGAGCCAGGTGACAAAATGTGCCAAAAATCTAAATACAAAAAACAATTTTATTTATTTTTTTTTTATTTGTCAGTACATTACAGAATAAAATAATTCCAAATAGTAGAACTTAAACAAAAACTAAAACACGCACTAAATACAAAAACACATATTTAAAATAAGTTAAAATATAAGAAAACCAAATCTACGAAATACAAACATTACACTTCCTATGTGCTTCTTTTTATTGTTTCTGTTGTAGCACAAAACAAATCTATGGCTGAGTAATTGTTATTGTAATTACTAATTAACCGATCAATAAACGCCGTCATACCATAATTTGTTCGGTGGGTATTTACAGAAAAGATATGTCTAGATCTGGTGTGCCGACTTGGTCCTATAAAGTTTATTTTTCCTAATGAACGTTTATTTAATTATACCATTTAGAATTTTATGCAAAAAAAGCAATAAGGCTCTTTTTCTCCTGTACTTCAGACTTGACATCTTTGCTAACAACAATCTTGTCTCGTGGCTTAAATTTTAATAGAGAAATCTGTACTTATAAAGTAAAAATTTTACAAATTTATTTTGTACGCGTGCCAACCAATTTACATAAAAATTGTAAAATGGTGCCCAAATTACACTATTATATTCAAGAACGCTCCTGACTAAACTATTATAGAGTAATTTTATTACTTTTGTGTTGTTTATGTGACTACAACTTCTTTTTAAAAATCCCAACATTCTAAAACCTCTCAACACAATACTATCCACATGTAAATTAAAATTTAATTCCCTGTCAAAGATAACACCTAAATCATTAAAATGGCTCACAGATTCCAAAGAAATATCATTTATTTAATATTGAAATATCACAAGTGAATGGTTTTTATAAAATTCCATTGTTTTGTATTTATTTACATTTAAAGTTAAAAAATTTGTGTTACACCACCCGTCTAAACAATCTAAGTCTTGTTGGCCAGTTGACAATCTGACGAAGAACGAATAACAGTATAAAACTTTAAATCATCGGCATATGACAAACACCGACAAAATTTAAAAACACTTATTACATCATTTATAAACACAATAAATAAAATGGGACCCAAATGGGAACCCTGGGGAACACCAGAAGTCACAGATATGTCGCACGATGTCGCACGATGTCGCACGATGTCGCACGATGTCGCACCATGCAGCCTAACAGACTGCCCTCGTGATGACAGGTAAGAATTAATCTATTGCAAAAAAACATCATCCACTCCAAGCCGCTTAAGCTTTAGCAACAGTAGTTCGTGACAAACACTGTCAAATGCCTTTGATAAGTCGGTATATATGGTATCCACCTGAAAGCCGGTCTCAACGCTATTGATTAGGAAGTCCTGATACAACCCATGATTTGTGGAGGTAGATCTGCCCTGAAAGAAACCGTGCTGATTTCAATATGATGTTTAAACGTATTAAAAAGTATGTCTGTCAAAATGGATTCGAATATTTTTGGTATTATTGACAGCAGGGCTATGGTAGTTTTCTATTAAATTTCGATCTCCTGCTTTAAAGATTGGAAATAAGTTCGATTCTTTCCACACATTAGGAAAAATTCCAAGATCAAATGAATGTTGAAAAATCGTACAGAGTGGGATAGCTAGTGGGGAACAGCATTTTTTTATAAATAGAGGACCAGGACCCCTATTACAATCAAAAACATTGATTTTTGCTTCTATTTTCTTTACTCTAAAATTGTGAGTTGTCAGAGAAGCAACCTCATGTACGTTCTCCATCACAGGCATCTGCAGACCCGAGTGATCACAATAGGAAGACTGAAACTGATTTGCAAAAGCGATAATAATTTCATTGGGACCCCGTACTTTTAAGTTATTAAATTCCCTGGTCCTCGGAATGCCATTATCTCTACACAAATTGTTTATATAAGACCAAAAATGTTTTTCAGGGAAAAATAAAATTTTGATGGTGTCTTTGATAGCAGCTACTTAATTTAATTTAAATTCAATAAGTATTAATGTTTGCAATATAAGTTGATTTTTGTAAAAAAGATCGCTGAAAGACAAATCTTCTCTACCATGATCAAAAGGTGGGGCCGGTGCTGGTTTAAGAGTGACTGAGTTTTTGGGCTGCGAGAGAGTGAAATGTCATGTGGAATAATTGCTGCAAGGATAAACAGAAGTCTACATGCAATTATAAGATGTTATCGAGAATTAACTAAAAAATGAGATACAAAAAAAGCCGAACGTCACCGAGGTACTGAACAACGCCTTCGTTAATATAGACCTCACTACAAAAAAAGCATTAAATATCTTAAAAATAAACTGTCTTCGATTTTTTTTTAAACAGTCCTATTTTTTGCTTCTTTGACAGTCTTTAAATTGCTTATAGCAGGCTTTTTTAAGTTAGTCTTAAGTTTTTTAAAAAACATTCTTAATTTGCCCTTTTTTAAAATTTGTTTTTGCTCTTCCTTGGTGTACTTGTCAGTATTCCCGACTTTTGTAGTAGTAGCGGAGAAGTGGTATTACTTTTAATGTGTCTGTACGGGAAAGTAGGGCAAAGCGAAATGCATTTTTTTTTTCAGTTTAAAATCGTAATATTTAAGAAAGAGGTGTAAAGTTATAGCAATCAACAAATTATATTGTTTTTTAAAAAGAACAATGATATGAGGTATCCAATATCAAGGAATTTGGTAAAAGAATTTTGGAAAAAAAAGGAATTTGTTCCACTTTGCCCCTTCTGTCGGGCAATGTAAAATAAAATTATAGAACGCGTTACAAACGTAACAAAAATATTTTATTTACAAAAGTCGCATACAAAAGCATTTTTCCAGTGACTATCATAAGCAGTACACTTTTCATGTGCCCATCCTTCGCAGAGGTTGCAAGATATCTATTTTTTACAAGATTTAGATTAAAGGAACTCA
Source organism: Listronotus oregonensis (assembly GCA_019359885.1). Lineage (NCBI taxonomy): Eukaryota > Metazoa > Arthropoda > Insecta > Coleoptera > Curculionidae > Listronotus > Listronotus oregonensis. The sequence goes on from JAHBCN010006925.1 coordinate 100,635, forward strand.
CGATCGCAAAAATACATTTTGTATTATTATTTGCGTTAACAATGTTCCGGTTTGTCTTTCTTTTTGTTTAAAAACATTTCTTTTTGCAGTTTTAACTAACCTTTGTGGTGTAGGATCATTTTTTCTAATAATTCATGATAATATGAGCTTGCGGTTAATACTGCCGTTTTTCCACTGTTACGAGATGGTTTCTGTTTACTAATTTCCTTTACCTGGGGCACTGGTATTATGTCACGTGCAAATTTGGTTTTTAAGACAAAGGACCTGCCTCCTCTGGAACTTTTGGAGAACAATCATTACTTGGGTTTACATTTGAAAAACAAAACGGAATTACTCTAACTTCTTCACTGCAGAAAGGAAGAGTAATTTTGAGAGTATAATAATATAGGAGGGACGTTATTATCGGATGACGAGCCTTCGTTTTCCGAAGCAGGTCGGTAAAAAAATAGATTTATGGTTTACCTACCTAGTTGTAAAATAAGCTGGGAAAAATTAATATTTCCACCAACACCTTAATACGTATTAAGGGAAATGATTAAGTATCTATCAGTTGTTTTACTTGGTGCAAACAATCGCTTGGATGTCGTTAGTGAGTTCCAAGCGTTTGCCGCAAAAATCTTTGATTTGCGTTCAAAAACCGACTCCTGCCCGGATGGGCGGTACGCTCTTGCAAGCTCGCGCAAGCCAAACACCTCGTTCACGCGCTTGTGTTTTGTGGAGCCTTGTCGCGACTTGCCAAGCTTGTAAATATAAGTCTGGCTTGGCGCAAATTTGTAGCGATCATACAGTTCAATATGTAGGCCAAAAAAGGCAGAAACGTTATGCCTGTTAAAGGCCGTAGCCCTAGCGATAGAGGTTTTTTCGGGTGTTTGTAGAGAAGCCTTGGGTTTCGTTTTAAAAAATCTTTTCCTGCCTTTTCTTTCTCGTTATTGAACGGATGAGATATTTGGTTTCTCACAGCAAGCTGATAGGCCAGATGCTTTTGATCTGATATCCTTAAACCAAAGTATCTGCTTTCCATGAACAGACCCTATTCAGCAAGCACTTGATCTTGTTGTTATGTGAAACAACTAAATCTACCCAAACTTTTTGTTGAAGTTTGTTCAGAAGTGCAGTTTTTTTGGCTCTTCGAAACAACGTGTGGCACATTATAAGTGAGAGCTGCCGTTTCTTAGATTAAATGATTTGTTCTAACTGCTATTATAACGGTGACCATATCGTTCTGATTCCAAGCATGTTGAGTGGATTTACGAACATAATTCCTAACCATTTTTGTGGGAATTCTAAAAAAATAATAATAATATACAATAATAAACATTTATTTAAATAAATAGAAATAATATAAGCTATGTTATACCTTAATAGCCACCAACTGTTGCTATTTAAATACCACTATCCAGATTTTATCACAAATCCCAAACGACAAGAAAAAAACAAATATTTACCGGATTTAAATAACCTTAAATGGCGTGACAACGGATCGCCACTCTCGGTTCTATGCTTGACGTACTGACATGAACTCTAGACCACAGGTTTTGATGAAGGTTGCATCAATGCAACGTTGCCATTTGTATAATTCTACTTTGCCCCTATTTCCACTTTGCCCGACTTTCCCCTATAAAGTAGCACATGCCAACCCATACTTTTTGACGGTACTCTTGATGGCCTCTCCTGCCTTGCAAATATTTATTGGCTGTTTTCATAACGTCTTTATTGAAAGGATTTTGGCTTATTTTTTTTTGTACTTATTTATGACCTGTAGCAAAAAATTAACGTATAGTAAAGCTAATATAATATGCGGGCAAAGCGATTATGGTATCTACTTTGCCTTATTCACTTTGCACAAGATCGCCGAAAATGAAGTTACCCCGTTTTTTATATTAGCTATAAATTTCGTTTTGTCCTAAACACTGTATAATTAAATATGCCTTACAAAATAAACATTTATTAATAGTACCAAATATGTTAAATAAGATTACGAATATTGACAAATTACTTACCACGCTAAATTAATACGTATTTGTCTTCCCCAAACGTTTGCCACTAATTAAGTTAAAATGACCTAAAGTTGCTGTGACAGTGCCATGAACTGCCAATAAATGTTCCTTGCCAGGGGTATTCATTTTATCGGGACTTTTTCTACAACAATTCTAATTGTGGTGGAACAACCCACTATTAAGGTATTTGCTTAACCCCAATTAAATTTTAATTAAATATCGTCATAGAAAGGTAAGTATGTATACATAAAATTATTAAATTACAATTACTACAGAAGGGTGCTTACTTTTCTATACTACTTAATATATTTTAAAAGCTTATTTTGCAATATTTTTTTTAAGGATACAGGTCCTTTATTTACTAATATTATAAATTTTGGCATTGATTGACATTTTTAAAAAAGTGATTTTTTTAGTTTTGTGTAATTTTTCTCTCCTGTATAAAAGTGGATATGTAGAAAAAAATGAATTTTTTAAAACAAAAACACATATTTTTTGATAATTTAGGCAACTGTTATAGTTTTTAAAAACATTTAGACACCAATAACTTAAAAATTATTAAAGTGCGTTCCCATTTAGCAAGGTTGCTGCCCAAAGGGGCCACAAGCAGCTTCCTAAACCAGGTCGCGTAATTACATACTATACTATTACTCAGAGCACCGGCGATAGAGGTTGCTCTGAGTCGCAGTATAGATTGTAGTAACGAATACGCGCGAATTTTCACTTCATAATATACTACAGCCCAGAGCGGCGGTTAAAAATATTATATAAAATGCTGTATAACATGTTGCATCACTATGAAAATGTGTTGAAATTCTGTGGATGGGTACTTACAAAGGTATTTAAATGGGGGTTTTATTGCCTGCATAAAATCCTGAGACAGATTTGTTTTGTTTAATGTCCTGAACTATTATAAATTATTGTATTGATACAATACCTGCTTTTACCTTACTCCCTTAACACTTTATAATAACAAAAAGCATAAGCATAATAACGTTTTGACAGATAAGTACTGCATCACGAGGGAGTTATTTCAGAGGTACGTAGAGGGAAGTATTGTCAGAGTTCTTAAATGTAGGTTGTATCACAGTTGTATATTTTAAATTCTTAGAATTAAAGTGGAAATCAAACCAGTTTAGTTAGTATTTAATTTTTCTAATTATTACAGAAAAATACACTTTTTATAAATACGTGATGTACTTATTATATCGTGCTTAAAATAAAAGAAAATAAACTCATATAAATAAAACAACATTAAGCTTAAAAAACGGGCAGAGTTGATATAAAATAAAATTATGAAGATAAAACAGAATAAAATAAAATACCTATACATTAGTGAGATTTAGCAGCAAGGACCGTTTCACTTAAGGATCTTAAGGCTTTGCGTTTCCTATTAAGATTTTCATTTTTGGCGGGCCTTCCAGCCTGAATCCTTTTGGAACCAGACGTGAGGCCAAGTCTTTGTGTGCGGCTACTAAATAATAATCCAACATATTTTCACACTATTAAAACATGCATACATAGCATTTTACATAACATTTTTAACCGCCGCGCCGCTCTGGGCCGTAGTATATTATGAAGCGAAAATTTGCGCGTATTTGTCACTACAATCTATACTGCGATTCAGAGCAACCTCTGTCGCCGTTGCTTTGAGTAATAGTATAGTATGTAATTACGCAACCAGGTCTGACCAATCTCATTGGTTCAACGACAGCGGCATTCGTATTGCTGCGTGCACCGGTTTGGTATCCACTTTCCGCGGCAACGACAACGAACACGCCGCTGGCGGCAGCCGCACTAAATGGATATTCACTTTAAAAAGTTACACGACCTTGTATAAAAGTATTATGATTTCTTATAGACCACGTGTTGCTGTCTAAAATTTAAAACACTATGGGAGCAAACTTAATAAATGTTTTATTTTAACCTTAATTTAATTGGGAAGGCTCAGAGGGCGCCGCTATGCTTATTTGTTTACTGGACTTAACAATTTTTAAATACATTTAAGAATAACATATTTTTAGGTATTTATTTTATTATATATTATTTATTATAATTTTGAATCGCAAATAGATCGATATTAACAGTAGTTTAGTCTCATTTAAAAATTATATTTCCCAGAAGATTAAAACTAGGTTTAAATACCATTTACAAAATATTCAAGTACATTTAAACCAAATTAGTTTTAATGTCATGCCGAGTTTTTAAAGTGAGTAGTTTTAAATACAGTTGACCTTTATTACTAAGCAATTTTCGCAAAATGTGATTTAACTTTAACATAATCGCTTGTACAATATGGGGTTACCTTTAAACTATTTTTTATAGTAAAACTCATCCCTAGACGTTTCGCCCGCCGCGCGCCGTTATTGTCTTGTCAGTGGAGCTGTAGCGAGTACACAGTAAACAATAATAAAAAAAAGCGTCTACTAAGTAGACTTATTAAACAAATATTTTTGTGTATCGGTTATTAAACTTGACCTTTGAGCCTAACTGAAATCACATCATGTAACACCGTTGGCATCAAGATTTATCGGAGTGGGAAGCAGAAAATGCAGATATGTTATTAAAAAAAAAATCCCTAATGTCTTGGTGTGTAAGGAAAGTACACAGTACAAAGTCTCGTCAGTACTTCTGTAGCGAGTGCACCTTGACTTAACCTAAAGGTAATTTTGTAGAGTTAAGCTATTAACAAATTTGGATTCATTTGGATTCATTTGGATTCACTGACCCCAAAAACAATATAAAGCAAAAATTTACATAACCTGTAGGGTGGAAATTCCATAAAAGCTTTTTTATTGATTTGACCTGTAGAGTTAAATCTATATACCTACTGGTTTAAATGCAATGCAAGCTTTCTCTTTAGGTTTACCTTAAAATTACCTTATTTTGACCTAAAGCTAACCCTGTAGACTTAAATTATCACCAGAATCAGATTTACCGACCCCAAAAACATCTGCATCGACAGGATTAATTCACTACATGTCTTTGTTTTCGAATTAATCAACAAAGACTTAGTGATAGTCCGGGAGGCCACCGCAAAATACTAAGCCTATAAGAGAACCGCATGATTTTTTTTTTATATATTACTATTATTAACTATAGTCAATTTAAAGTCGCACTGCTGCCTCAGCTTAGCGGGTTCAAATTGCACTTTTTTACTTTAAAAAAAAGTTAAAAATCGTTTCTTTTTAATATAACTCGAAAAGTAGTGATTTTAGGAAAAAAATTGTATATAGTCAATATTAATGGTCTAACAAAACTACGTCAGTTTTTTTTTAAATAAATTTTGTTGTAACCCTTTTACTTTTTGAGATATTAACGATTTAAAATTTAAATATCTTTAAAGCTTAAAGAGTTACGAAAAAATGTAATAGGCAAAAAATATGATTTTTGGTTAGCTCTTTAACAATAGCTATATACATATTTTTATTAAAATAAGCAACAAAGGAGATATAAGCAAAAAAGTAATTTTGGTTATTAAAAATTTTGCTAATAACAATATTTTATTGGTACAAGTAAGTTTACCACCCCCGATCCATTTAAAAATTAATTTAAAATATTCTATTTATTAAATGAAACAAACTAATACACATGTGCCTCTAGGTAATGGGGCATAACCTAGTGGCACGAATATTTTTTTTTTGGTCCAATAACTGTACTCATACCCTTCACTTAAAACTTTTACTAAAATAAAATATAAACTTTATTCAATTGAAAAAAAAAATAAGTGCCGCCTCTATCTGGGTGTTATATACCTAGCAGGAGGCTTAACATTTCTCGATTTTATATGCTTCTATGTGTATAGCTTATTGTTTAAATATTTTTATTTTAGGTTTAAATAATAACATTATTATTTTATAAAGACAGTTACTCGTTCAGAATAATCTTCAAAAAATTATAATGATATTTTTAACATAAAAACATTTTCTTTTAAATTTATTTATTTTAAACCTTAATTTAATCATATCTTAAAGTATACCATAATTTAAATAAGAATGGCTTTTAGCTTAGAGGAAGTAGATAGCTTCATAAAAGAAAGGTTTTAAAAGTTTAATACTAAATACACTATATATAAAAACATATGTTAAAATTATGATTAAAATTTTCTTAAGACCATTCTTAAGGAGTAACTGTCTTTAAAAAATTATTGATATTAATACTTAAAATGATAATAAAAATATTTAAACAATGAGCTATACACATAGCATCGGAGATCGAGAAATGTTAAGTGTCCTGTCAGGTATATTATAATACCCAGATAAAGGAGGAATTTTTTTCAATTAAATAATGATTAAAGTTTATTTTAGTTAATTTTTCTAGTAGGAATGGGTACAGTAATTAGACCAAAAAAAATTAAATAAAATATCCGTGCCACCAGGTTATCCCCCATTGCCTTGAGGCACATGTGTATTAGTTTGTTTCGTTTAATGAATAGATCATTTTAAGTTAATTTTTAAATAGATCGGTGCTGGTATACCTACTTATATAGTCTGTCTCAAAGTATACCGTGTTAGCTCTTGCCTTCATTTATGGATTATATCCCCAGCAATTGCGGATCGGTTGACGCAGAACATTAGGGACAGACTTTAATAATATAAAGATTAATAATTTATTGTTTATTTAGGTAAGTATAATCTTAAAATTACATGAAGAAATTAAATATATGCAAAGTTTTAATAAATTTATAACTGCATTATCTATACATAATTACATTTTTAATTTAAATATCTAAATCTAATTCTGTTTCACTTCAGAGTCATCATTGAATTAATTACAATAGGATTTATGTTGTTTTGGATAGAAATGTAAGAGTCCTCAATTTTTATAATGTGCTGTAGTGAACTTTTCCAGCTGTCAACTGGTATGTTAGGAATTACATTTTTTATCAAATTTATAACACTGGGACTTAAAGTAGGTGTAACAATTTCTGATGTGATCTTTGATTTTACTTTACTTTACAACTTTTTCGAAACGCACAGTAAAAACGGTTATTCAACACTGCCACTAAAATATTAGCCAAAATATTTATATGCCTAATGGTTTATACTTAAGAAATATCTGGCCCACCCCTGCCCTTATGAACAAATGGGCAATAAAACTGTAATAAAATCGTTAAAGGTTTATTGGGGTACGGTCCGTCAAAAGCCATAACGATATACTTTGAGACAGACTATACCAGAAAAAATATTGTTATTAGCGAAATATTTAAGGGCCAAAATCACTTTTTTGCTTATATCACCTTTAATACTTATTTTATTAAAAATTTGTATATAACCTTACGAAAAACGCATATTTTTAGTTTATTACAATTTTACGTAATTCTTTTAGTTTTTAAGATATTTGCGTTTTTATTTTAAATTTAAATCGTTAATATTTCAAGAACTAAAAGCTCTACAACAAAATGTATATAAAAAACTGTTAAAGTTTTATAAGACTATCAATTTTGATTATATACTTTTTTTCTTAAATCAATAGTTTCCGAGTTGTATAAAAAAAAACGATTTTTTAAGATTTGAACCCGCTAAGCTGAGGCAGCAGTGCGGCTTTAAATTGACTATTGTTCATAGTAATATAAAAAAAATGTTTCATGCGGTTCTCTTAAAGGGGTCAGTGGAAAAGTTGCTTATTCCACATAAACTAAAAAATGAGAAAAACGTGTTCAAAGTTGAATGTGAATTAAAAAATCAGTGTGAGTTAAATAAAAAAACTAAAATGATTTTTATTATCTATTGCATTGCAACAAGCATGTAGTGAAAGGCCGGGATATTTATACAAATGTTTTATTTAAATAAACACTATTTTACAAAAAAAAATTGCTTATTTATATATTTGGTCCAACAAAACAAGATACAAATTAGATTTGTCAACTTTAGTGTTATAACTAGAACAAATTATAAATACATTTAAAACAAACTTTAGTCTATTTTTACAACTACAAAATAAGTAAAACAACTGCTGTATTGGTAACTTTAGTTTAGCACATAATTTAAAACAGTTATATAACAAATAGTTATTATTATAAATAAAAATAAGCTCAGAAAAAGCTTTATAATTTGTAGAACATAATATAAAAAACTTTCAATCAGAAAATTCTTCACCTTCACCAGGATCAGGATTTTCTAACAGGTCAACACTCAGGATGTGAGGCTGGTATAGAAATGATGATGAATTGGCGGGATATACTGATTTCCATCAAATGTTTCAGTTTCTCGTCGGTTAGTTCTTTTCCATTTGGGTATAATACATCTAAACTTCTAAGCTGGTATGAGCGTCTGCCTTTTTTCTTCGGCCATAGGTCCAGTTCATAAAAGTCAGTACCATAATAGTTGAATTTCATCTTTAACATCAATGGTTTATCTTTCTCTAGCCGAATCCATACTGTTTTAAGCCACTGAACTTTTGTACCATCAACATATTTTTTTCTATTTGTTACGTTTTGTTCCAAGGATTTACAGCTAAAAAAATATTCTTTTTTCATTCTAATGACAGCAAATTTCGGATTACTTCTTTTGCAGTCCTTCACCATATCCATCCAATCATTTGGTACAAAAATATCATTGTAGGCCTCTCGATCCAAAGAGCGGTCGCATGAATTAAAACTATGCCCACTTAAAAAAACTTTTGGTCAATAACTTTAAGAGTTTCAGATTTTTGTAAAAGATCTGTTAACATCAAACCCATTTTGATGTTGCAGTTCTGACCGCCACATCCATCGCTATACAGAGTAAGGTGTGTAACAGAGTCTGGTACGTTGTGTTTTTTATATGATGGAACAGGGGTCCACGAGATGCTTCATTTTCGGCCCCATGTACATAAAGGAACGCTGACTAACGATCATGAATGCATAGATTGTAAGTCCACATCTGTCGTTTGTAGTAAGCTATACCAGTTTTCAAGACAGGAGTGGGCAATGCATATCGAAAGTTACGCTTAGTTTGATCATTCGCAATGTCAGAAACGTCCTGCTTTTGCATGTGGTGTGCAGCTTGAGCCTTGCGCTGATGAATTTCTTTTTCCCTAAGCAAAGTGTTTCTTTCTTCTTCTGTAATGGACTGAGATTGTAGGTCTATTTTGAATCTATCACATCTGTGACAAGAATCTGTTTGTGGCCTATGAAAATGTAAATTAAATTGACTGTTGAAAATATTTCTAAACACAAATGAAGAAAGAGGGGTTTTTGAATCATGTTCACAGCTCTTGTTGTACATATCGTACATCATGCGAATATTGAGGCCTGGAGATAGATAATCCCTATTCCCGTTGTCGTTTCTACTGTAGTGCGATTTGTAGGTTGGAAAGCGTTGTATAAATTTACGCAGATAAGTTACGTCATCGGGATTACTTTTGTTAGCAGGCTTATGCCTACCCCGTTTATCTTCAAGTGGAGTACCATCTCCAGATTTTTCAATGCATTGGTTATTTGTCACAAATTACAAGGGTATCTTTAAAATAAGTTTTACAAACTGGAACATCATTTTGGCCATCATTTAATTTGTAAACTCGAGTGAGTTAACGTCTTGAATCTTTATTTTTGCCATAGGGCCTTTTTTTATTAATGCCAGAAACTTGCCCCATAATGAAAGCATTTTTTAAGCCCCAGGAAAGGGAATAAAAATTTTTATGAATTTGAATTCTCCTTTCAACAGATATCTTAGTGTTGCATTTTTTTAAGCAACCACATATTTTTTCCGCATTTAGTATTTTTGCAGGCATGATTTTTCCTTTTGCTGATGTGTATTCTTCCCCTCTCATTCGTTTTAGTTTTCTAATATTTTTCTTGTGGTTTTCTGGCTTTAATAATCGTTTTCTTGTTTTTAAATTACTTCTTTCTGTTTCATTTCTATTATCCGGTTCTTCACTGCTTTCACCACTCTCTAAAACAATAACGCAGGAATGTAGAAAGGAAAGCGAGTAAATCATATAAAGCGACAGGTTGCACATTCTGTGTGCCATACTTGCCTAACCCACAAAAATTTATAAAAGGAGAAATGCCTAACCCACATGTGATATTATTTTGACTATTTGCGTTTTTCACGAACTAATATACCAAAAAATTATTTGACAATTCTTACCATACGTGGCTGCATTTGGGATCGGTTGTTCATTATCTGGATCGCTAGAACGCCCTGAATCACTGAAAACATGCGCACTACTTTCACTGCTGGCGGCCATTTTGATTGTGTTTGGGCAACTGTGGCTCGACGTAGGTGAATATTATGTTAATAGGCAGAGTTGCTTGTAGATGTCGCTCTTAATATGTTTCAGACGGTTAGGCAACTTTGGCAAAAGCTAATGTCGAACATTTATCATATTGTGTAGCGGTTTAAATTTGTGGGATCAACTTTTTTAATAGGCTTGGTTTTTTGCGGTGGCCTTCCGGACTAGAAGCTTAGCCTGGCCTAGCGTTAATATCACATACTTCCGCCCTCTATATCTCGGAAACTATTCATAGGATCAGAAAGTCGAAAATTATAACATACTGCAATTTCAGGTAATTCGACTGGGATCCCTTTTCTATTAATTTTGTTTGTGCGGGGTTCTTTAGATAAGTTCGTCAAATAAATAATTTGAAGTCTTTGAACAACTAAATTTAGTAACAATTAGGTTATTCGCCTTTTTAGGATGGTGCTTTTAATTGTCAGTTTTTAATCTAGCTAGAAGCAAGTCACTTTGCATTTTAACATTTAGAGGTAACTTTAGAGAAAACGGTAAGTTTTTAGCTTTCCAAATTCTATTTCAAGCTTCTTTCCAGAAGTTGCTGGGCTAAAGATAACTAATTTTCGGAAAAGGAAGAGAGCTTTCTATTGAAGAATGATAGAGCACTATCCCAATTTCCTTGAGTGCTTTGTCAGTAGATAGTTACCCCGCGGAACTTCTGTTGTTAATCTTAAACTGAGAAAACCTAAGCCCATTCGCGATATATCCTATTTTTTGCAGTACACATCTTCAAGCTTATAAATTTCAATCGCATACCAACTGGCTTGTGAAAGAGATTAAGTAGGCACCGAAATCGATTTCCTTTTCAACTGCTGTATAGAAGTGCAGTGTATATTACTGCAATCGATTGGCGCATCGATCAACTTGTGGCACCAATTCGGGCACCAGGGAGTCATTCTCGTACACACCAAGAGAGTAGCGATTTTTTCCTTTTAATAACATATCTACTACCCACTGCAGTAAATCTTGATGCCAACTTTGCTAAATATGATTTTAGTTAGGCTTAAAGGTAATATTTAATATATTACCGATGAAGAAAGATATTTGTTCAATAAATCTACCTAGTAGAGGCTTTTTCTTTCTATTAGTCACTGTCCCTCTGTTTTTCACTGTGCACTCGCTACAGCCCTACTGACAAGACCTATAAGACGGGCGACTTGTGGCACCGATTCGGGCACCAGGGAGATGCAGATTCTTTCCAAAGAACTTATGATTACGATCCGACTGTGTGGGGTCTCTTATATAGTTTTTTTCACGATCTAAGAAACTCACTTGACTTGACTTAGGCTTGGAATGCAATAAAACCATAAAACTTTTCGGATTTACCGTGCAGGGTCGCACTTTACCTGATGAAAAAGATAAAGTACTAAGTAAATTAATTTTTACAATTTATTAATTCTACTAATGTGTAAAGTTGGTTGGGAATTAAATAAACAAACAAAAATTTCGTAATACTATATTTTAACGGTACATAATACTTTTTTTAAGAACAAAAAAAAAACACTATATCTTCTCTAAATCAATTTCGCTATCACTACTATCTTCCAAATTAATAATATTTTTTTTCGGGTTCTAGGCTATTTATATTTATATACAAGAAAAAATTTTCAATTTTTTTAAATTTTT